>JANVCL010000214.1:1217373-1247403 GCA_026546855.1 Erythroxylum incrassatum | reverse complement strand
CAACATACTATACTCTAACTTAATCTTAATTTCTCCATTTAATACTTCTAATTTCCATCAATCTAAGCAATAAATCCCCCAATCATTGACATGCTAATTAAACTCTAACCAAAAACAATTAATAAATCAAAACCTCAAAAATACATTGAAAACATGCTTATTCAATAGGAAAAGAACTCGGGGGCTAACAACTTCCCATATTGATAAGCTCTCCAAAAATAGATCTGACGTTATTCAGCAATATAGACCAAGTTGCCGCACACACACGACCGCCATTCTTCAACAATTATATTGATATATGCAGCAAATAGTAAACTCTTTCAATGACACATAACATCAGCATCTTGTCTTGTCATACATGGACTGCCTTTCATATATTCACCGTGAGACAAAGTGCAGCACCACAATCCATACGCAGCTAGTAAAAATAAAACCCTGTTTCATACGTGACCCACGCAACTCTACTATACACAACAGCCACACTTTCATAAAAAACTCATTGCCAGATTTTTCAATATACGTGTTCACCTAGACTCCTTCCACAATCAGGAGATATGCACATATATGGATAATATTCAAAGATTCCACCATAAATAAGATGTATGTATAAAAAAGATTTCTTCAGTGATAGAAATATGTAGCAATACACACCTTTTGAATTTCTACCGTAGATGCAATCTTCAAAGCATATAATAATTCCTATGCCCAATTAAAATGCCAAAACCAAATAAGATATATATAAAATATATCCTAACAATCTCTTTGACATTTTTGTCTCAACTCTAAAACTAAACATAAAAGATAATTGGACATCTAGAATAAAATTCTTGTTGCTCCCCCTCAATGCAATATTCAAGTACATAAGCACAAGCCAAGTCCAATCAACAGAGGCCAACATAATCACAAGCCAAGGCCAACAAGTCAGCACAAGCCAAGTCTAATCAACAGAAGATAAAAAGAAGAAATACAGTCTTTTCTTTGTTCTCCCCCTTTGAGACAACAAATGACAAAAAAATCAACAATTAAGAAGCCTCCGGAGAACGAAGAACAGAGAACACGGTGCTTCAAGTGACGAATGGCTTCAATAGTAGCTTGAAGAACACCTTCAAGCCACTCAAGCTCAGAAAATAAGGCGGCATAGGGATTGATAGTGGAGGTGCCCGAGGCATCCGAAGGACCCGAAGCAACATACGGCAAGTCCACCACCCGTGATTGCCGAAAAATCCGTGGGGAAATATTTATCAAAGGGATAGACTCTAAAATGCTCGATTCAAGCCTAGGTACCTCATGGGAATACAGAAATTGTGAAATTAAACATGGAAAGTATAAGAAAGAATGGGGCTTACTCTCAATGGTTAGCATTATGTCGATAATGAGACGCCTAAAATTGAAACTGACTCCTGTTCCAATCTCATAGAGAAGCTTGGCCTGGGCCAGATAAACTATCATGACTTGAGTACTTGGCATCCAATTACATACAATCAACTTGAACATCACAAAATATTTCTAAGTCATCAATCATATTATCAAACCCCAAAAACACATTCAACCGAGTAGCATTGAAATTAGCTACCCGCCCCCTCACATAAACAACCCCAAAAGAGACAGCATTCACATTCAGAATATCACTTGTCAAATTTGAGTAAAACTCTTTTACCAGTACGGAGTCATAATGTTGAGGAAGGAGGGAGGCATGTAACAGGGAACGTTCTGAAAGTAAAGTATGCAGACCATGACTCTGAAATTCATCCAAATTGATAGGCCGATCCATCACGACCCCAATATCTGACAGTGCATTCCATTTTTGCTCAGCAGCTGAAGTATAAAAAGTGAAAGAAAGCGCTTTGTCTACTGGCAGTCTGACTGAGGGACTATATCTAGGTGGTTGGACAGATTTGCTACATTTCATCTTAATATGCCTTCTTGGAACCAGAGGAAGTACCGGTAGTGTTTCAGACTGAGTTGAAGGAGGTACTTCAGAATCTGAAGAGGAGTCTTCCACCATGGACTCGATCACTCGAGCAACATCATCAATAGGATCATTTTGATCCTGGACATCGGGGATGTCAATAGGCACTGCAGATGAGGACCTTATGCCTGTAACACTTCTGCCAGATCTAGGATAAAATTGCAAGCGACTTGAACGTCGTGGAGGAACTATTGTCTTTTTCTCCGAAATTGGGTATAAAATCTTTTCTTCGTTTTTGCCCATACTTCAATATCGATTGAACAAAAACCAACAATGCAAGAATTACAAGGTGCAGATACCAACCCAATCAGCACAAAGTTCAGCATGGAGTGAGACTCAAGTTGAAGAAATCACCGCAAATACACAACCCACAATCAACCAAAAACACAGTCAATAAACTTGGAAGCGTCAATATCAATTCAACTCAGATTCAATACAAGAGATATCAAAACAATAGTAATCCACGCAATTAGTTAGATAAACCACCAAAATCCACAAACCCAATCATAGCGCAAGAGAAATGAACACTTCTTCAGCTTCAAATGCAACCCAATCAGTTAAAGATGTGAAGAGAAAACTATTACCTAATGATGAACACCACCGAAGGAACAAGGCTAGAAGCGTGCATAATCTGAAGAACTAAAAATAATCGCGGGATGAATGTTGGAGTAGAGAACCGTGACTTGCTTGATGGAGTGTCTAACGTGGAGTATGGAGAGTTGTTTGAAGAGATTTGCGTGTTTAAGAGGGTGCGTGGAGAGACAGGGGAGTGTGACAGCAACAGTAGAGAATAGAAGAAGGACAAAGTTAGGGATTTAAATCCTCTATCCAAAAACACTACGTTTCTTCCCCTTTTTATTTTCTTTTTCTTTTTCTTTTTCTTTTCCTTTTTTAAAGGAATAAACTAGTAACGAAGGGCACAGAGTCCCAAAGCTCCTTTAAGAAGTTCAAACCTTACCGTATCAAGAGGTTTCATAAAAATATCTACCAACTGCTTTTCGGTAGGTACATGAGATAAGATAACTGCCTTGCTTTCCACGAGCTCCCGAATAAAGTGATATCGAAGATCAATATGTTTTGTCTGTGAATGCTGAACCGGATTCTTTGAAATGTCTATTGCACTTATAAAATTGTCAACTCATTTTGATAAATTCCATAATCCTCTAACAACTGTTTCATCTAAAGTAGCTGTGAGCAACAACTACCTGCAACTATGTATTCAACCTTAGTAGTCGAGAGTGAGATGGAATTTTCCTTCTTGCTATACTAAGAGATCAAATTATTTCCTAGGAAAAAACAGCCTCCATAAGTACTTTTGCGATCATCTAAATTTCCAGCTCAATCCACATCACTGTATCTAGCTAGATAAGATGTGCAATCTAATGTATACCATATTCCAAAATCTGATGTTCCGCTTACATATCTAAAAATCCTTTTGACCGCTGTTAGATGTGTTTCTTTCGGATTCGCTTAATAGTGAGCACATACACCAACACTATAACAAATATCTGGCGTACTTGCTGTCAAGTATAATAAGCTGCCGATCATGCTGTGATATAAACTTTCATCAACGCTTTTCCCATTCTCATCTCTGTTGAGTTTTGTTGAGACACTTATAGGTGTTCTAGCATGTTTGGCTTTCTCAAGACCGATCTTCTTTATTATGTTGCTAGCATATTTTGTTTGCGATATGAAGATTCCATCCTTCACTTGTTTCACTTGCAAACTTAAAAAGAAGTTTAACTCACCCACCATACTCATTTCAAATTCAGATGTCATTAGTTTAACAAATTCTTCGACCATCTTTGAACGTGTAACACCAAATACAATATCATCAACATAAATTTGAGCTATCACAAAATCATATTTGAACTTTTTAATAAACAGAGTTTTGTCAACACTACCTCGATTATAACTTTGCTTAATATGGTATTGAGTAAGTCTCTCATACCAGGCCTTTGGTGCTTATTTGAGTCCATAAAATGCTTTCTTTAGTTTGTAGACATGATCTGCATAGGATGAATCAATGAAACTTTTCGGTTGCTCAACAAAGACTTCTTCCTGTATAAACCCATTTAAAAATGCACTCTTTACATCCATCTGATAAAGTTTAAAACATTTTATACATGCTATGTCCAATAGTAATCTGATCGATTCAAGTCTTGCCACAGGTGCAAATGTTTCAGCAAAATCGATTCCTTCTGCCTGAGAATATCCTTGAGCAACTAGCCTTGCTTTATTCCTGGTAACATTACCCTTTTCATCTGTTTTATTCCGAAATACCCACTTTGTGCCAATTACATTAGTAGCTGGCGGTCTTGGCACTAATTCCCATACATCATTCCGTGCAAATTGAATCAACTCTTCTTGCATAGCTTCTGTCCAGAATTCATATTGTAGTGCTTCTTTAACATTCTTTGGTTCAAGTAAAGAAGTGTAGCACAAATATCCTACAAGTTCTTTATAATTAATTCTTTTTCTCTCTCTTGTTTTTCTTCTTTCGCTCATATCCCCAATAACATTTTCTACCGGGTGGTTTCTTTGGACTCGAGATGAAGAGCCTCGGTTCAAATCATCTTCTAGTGGATTGGTTGTATCATCACCTAAAGTAATTGAAAACTCTTCAGTTTCTGCAGTTACTTCCTCAACAGTAACTAACTGTAAACCACTTTCTGCAGCTACTCCATTTGTAGTAACTAGTTGTAAGTCACTTTCTGCAGTTACTTCATCTGCAGTAACTAACTGCAAATCTGGGGAATTTTTCACTTTTGTTTCATTTCTGGTTTGAGTTGATGTAGATGGTTAGTTTCTATTTTTCTCTTCAGCTATATGATCACTCACCAACGATGCATCATCTATCACAACATCGATGGATTCTTGCACTTTTCTTGTTCTTTAATTATACACACTATAGGCTTTACTATAAGTTGAGTACCCAATAAAGACTCCTTCATCACTTTTGTTTTCAAATTTTCCAAGTTGCTCACGATCTTGAAGAATATAGCACTTGCTTCCGAAGATATGAAAATAGCTCACATCTGGTTCCTTTCCTCTCCAAAGTTCATATGACATCTTGTTCAGAAAGTTTCTAAGATATACTCTATTACAAATGTAGCAAGCTGTGTTAATCGCTTCAGCCCAAAATTGCATAGACATTTTGTAACCATTTAGCATAGATCTGGCCATTTCTTGAAGTGTTCAAGTTTTCCTCTCTGCAACTTCATTTTGTTGTGGAGTTTTGGGTGCTAAAAATTCTTGTGAGATGCCATACTCATTAAAGTTTGCATTCTCAAATTCCCTTTTGTGATCCGATTGAATTCTCAGTACAGTCAAGTTTTTCAGATTCATCACCTGCACACATAGGCTTCTAAAAGTCTTAAACGCATCTGATTTTTCTTTCAAAAATGCTACCCAAGTATATCTTGAATAATCATTAACACAAGTTAGGAAGTATCTCATTCCACCAATGCTCTCATGTTGTGTTGGACCAACTAAATCCAAGTGAACCAATTCAAGTATACGAGATGAGGTAACATATCTAACCTTTTTATGTGGCACTCTCAGTTGTTTTCCCAACTAAAATGCGTTGCAAATTGGTTTCCCTTCTTTGCTCATTTTGGCTAAACCTTTTACAGCCTTCAATTTTGTCAATTTGCTTATGAGATCAAAATTCACGTGCCCAAGCCTTAGATACCATAAATCAATGTTATTTTTATGAGTAGCCGACTTACATGTAGTCATAACTTGCAGCATGTAGCAATTGTCAGCTGATCGCTTGCCACTCACAATACATTCGCCTTGTTCGATAAGTACCCTGCATTCATCACTTGTAAATTTAACTAGCATAAACCATCATCACATAGTTGGCTTATACTTACCAAATTTGCTTTCAATCTATCGATATGAAGCACATTCTTGAGAGGAGGCAAACCATCCATGCACAATGTTCCTCTACCGATCACGGAAGCTTTCTTTCCATCTCCGAAAGTCACATGACCATCTATACAATTCTGATAATCAGTCAAGTAGGTCTTTTCCCCCGTCATATGGCGTGAGCATCCACTATCAAAATATGAACCATGTTGCAAAGTTGCCTTCATTGATGTGCGATCTACAGGAGTTTGCAGTTCAATTTTTTTTACCCAAAAAGATCTAGATTATGAGGATTGATGTTGAAATTTGTGTGAAATATGCATACTTTTCGGCCTTGTCTTCTTTCAAACAACATTTATAGCAACTGATAATACCTTAGCCTTATATGCCTAACAACCCCACAAAAATGGCATATGGGTATAAATCTTCAACTCTTTTTTGGTGCTTCTAACTCTTAGGCTAATCTAAAGCCATCAAAATTTCCTTCATTAACTTTCGAACACTCACCTTTATAACCTATGCTTTCGAAATTCCCTTTAGCCTTACCGATTTCAATCAACTTATCCAGTTTTTCCATGCCTTCATTCAACATCCTCAACCCCTTTTCAGTAATTGCCAATTTCATTCTAGCTTCACCAAGCTCATCCGACATTAACATTAGCTTCTTTTCTAATTTTTGTATGGTGTTTTTCATGCAAATATTCTCTTACTTCAATCTTTCATTCTTTTTATGCTTTTTCACCCATTTTTCATTCAAAGCCTTGTAATCCTCGTAAATGTTCCCATTTTTATCATCAAGACCACTTCTGTCACTGTTGTAGTCTGATATTGAATCCTGATATGAATTGATTTCTAAATTTTCACGTTTTCTCCCTTTTTTGCCTTCAGTTACTTCCTTCTCAATTACCGTTAAGCAAGTAACTGGACTTTTGCTATGTAATGCAACTAGCGTAGCATTTTTTGCTATTTCTTCTTCATTACCGAAATCTTTTTCATAATCATTTTCATTCCAGGTGTTTATAAGGGACTTTCCTTTTTGTTTTTTCAACGTATTGGCACATTCGGATTGAATATGTCCGAACCCCTGACATTCATGACACTGAATTCTTCTTGCCTTCCATTCTCCTTTTTGTGTCTTGACCTGTTGTCTTGGGTTATTACTTGATGAACCTCCACCATATTGTCTAAAGTCGGGTCTGTCTTTTTTCATTCTTTTCAACCATTTACCAAAATTTCGAGTGAGTAAAATCATGTCTTCATTTTCATCTGATTCATCTTCTGCATTATTCACATTTTTTCAATTTCCACCTGTAGTGCCAATCCTTTGCTTCTTTCTTGCTTACCCCTTAAGAGATTCATCTCGAAGTTTGTGAGAATCCTAATAACTTTTTTCAATGACAGATTATCAATGTCATGAGCCTCCTCTATTGCTGCAATTTTTGGAATAAATATTGGTGGCAACGATCTCAACATTTTCTTGACTAATTTCACATTTGAGTACTTCTTTCCCATTTGATGAGCTTAATTTGCAATATCTCTCAATTTTTCATGAAATTCTCTAATATTCTCAAGCTCATCCATCTTCAGCTCTTCAAACCGCACAACTAACATTTTTAGTTTTGATACTATCACAGACTTTGATCCTTCATGAATGGTTTGAAAGGCATCCCATGTATTGCTTGAGAATTTCTTAGTGCAATTTCTTCTTCCAATCTTGTCCATTTAGACGGATCTTTCTGAACTACCTCTCCTTTATCATCAATGATCATTGGATGCATCCAACCATGTACTACTGAATGCTAGGCTCTCATGCTCTGAGTTTGAATAAAGAATTTCATCCGAGATTTCCATGATGGATAATTTGATCCATCCAATAGTAGTGGTCTGGTGATCGATGCACCCTCTCTTATAGCCATGTCTGCGAATCTAGGATCTGCACCAACTTGCTACTAAGTTCTGAATCGGTGATCTTTCTCCGATACCAATTGAAAAACCAGAAGGGTTAATAAATTCGCAGACTTTCCAAATTTCCTTTTTCGCAAACAGAATGAAACTATGTAAAAGCGAAGTAATAAAGACACCAAAATTTGATAACGCAGTTTGGCACATTATGCCTACGTCTGCGGGGCCCTTACCTAGATTAATTACTTTCTCAGTAGTTTAATAAAATTACACAAGATTGAACTACCACAGCACCACTCAATCTTTGTAACTATCTCATAACCTGACTACCCCTGAAAGATTTTCACACCCGATAATACGACCGACTGGTGTTAACCTCGTCATAGGATTTTTCTAACTATTTTGACTCAAAGCAATAATAAACAAAAATAGAGAAAGACAACTTCCAAGATTGATAAGCTCTTTAGAAATAGATCTGACGTTATTCAACAATATAGACCAAGTTGCCGCACACACACGACTGCCATTCTTTAGCAATTATATTGATATATGCAGCAAATAGTAAACTCCTTCAATGACACATAACATCAGCATCTTGTCTTGTCATATGTGGACTGTCTTTCATATATTCACTGTGAGACAAAGTGCAGCACCATAATTCATACACAACCAGTAAAAATAAAACCCTGTTTCATACGTGACCCACGCAACTCTACTATACACAACAACCACACTTTCATAAATATTAAAAGGATTTTTATAATTTTTTCATCAATTATGGATTTTATTATCGACTTGGAGAATAGAAGATGTTGATAGATTACAAATAAGTTCTTGGAAAATCGAGAAGAGCTAGATGGGTTGATTAAGCAGATCTCTCCTAACTATATGATTATTTTAGGAAGAGACTTTAGTGGTCATATAGGGGCAATCTCAGATAGATATTCATAGACTCATGTGAATTTTAGATGCAGTGATAGGAATAATAGTGTGAGTGCTTGTTGGATTTCTCAATAGTGTTTGAGTTAGTGATAGCTAACTCATTTTTCAAGAAAAAATGAGATGCACATGGTAACTTGTAAGGGCAGAACCACGAAAACTCAAATTGATTACTTTCTCGTAAGCAAGAGTAATTGACCTAGTTATAAGGATTGCAAGGTGATACCTAACACTTGCTTTTCAACTCAACAGTTATTGTTGGTTATGTATTTTATAACTAAGGGTTGGGAAAAGAAAAGAAGTCCTATGAGGTGTACCACTGTCAAATGGTGGAATCTAAAAGGAGATATGGTGGAATAACTCAGGGATAGAGTAATATATGAAAAAAATAGAAATTAGAAGAAGATGCTAACTAAATATGGGAGAGAGTAGTAAATCTTTTTAAGGAATGCAGTCAAAGAGATCTTGGGTATTTTTAAAAGGCCTACGAATAGTAAGATGAAGTCTTGGTAGTAGAATGAAGATGTACAAGAAAATGTTAAGATCAAGAAGAATGTCTATTAAGCTCTATAGGTTATCACTACAGAGGTAGATAGGTTAGTTAATAGAGAAAGTTACAAATTGGTAAAGAAAAAGACAAAGAAGATAGTTTTAGAAGCTAAAAGTAAAGCTTATGAGAAATTATACCAATGATTGGAAACTAAAGATAGAAAAAAATGATATATTTAAGTTGGAGAGAGTTAGGGAATGGAAAGCAAGAGGCTTGTATTAAGTTTGTTGTATAAAAGATGAAGTAAGGCGTGTGCTTATAGTTGAAACTGACATCAAGATAAGATATTAGAGATACTTCTATAGTTTTTTTAATGAACGCATAGATGACAATTTCTCTTTAGGTGATCTTAGTACATATGAGAGGTATCATAACTTTATTTATTGTTGTTAAATCAAAAGGGAAGACATAAAAAACTTTGAGAGAAATGAAGAGTGGAAGTATAGTAGGGCTTGATGAGATATTCATAGAAGTGTGGAAGAGCCCAGCAAGGAAGGTCTTACTTAGCTAGCAAAGCTTTTTAATGTGATCCTTAACGTCTACCAAAACACCAGATGAGTGGAGACTTAAAATGCTAATTCCTCTATACAAGAACAAAGGAGACATCCAAAGCTGTAATAGTTATAGAGGCATCAAAATATTTAGTCACACTATAAAAGTATGGGAGAAGGTGATTGAGAAGAGAGTAAGAAATGATACATCTATCTCAGAAAACTAGTTTAGTTTCATATCAGAAAGGTCCAGGACAAAAACTTTACTTTTCCTTAAAAAATTAATGAAATATTACATGAAAAGATAACGTTACCTACATATTGTTTTTATTAACTTAGAGAAAGATTATGACTAGAAACTTAGGAAAATTATGTAGGGATGCTTGGAAGTTAAGAGAATTCTTATGACCTATATATGGGTTGTTAAGGATATGTATGAAGGATTAAAGACTATAGTAAGGATGATAGAAAGAGATACATAGTATTTTCTATTGATAGTGGGCTACATCAAGGCTCCTCATTGAGCCCCTTTTTTATTTTTAGTTATGATGGATGAGTTCATCAAGAGTATCTAATGAAATGTGCCTTAGTGTATGTTTTTTGCCGATAATATTATTTTAGTGGATGAGATAAAATAGGTGTCAATATCAATTTAGAACTTGGGAGTACTTTAATGACATCATTTTAGTGGATGAGATAAAATAGAATGTCAATATCAAGCTAAAACTTGAGGGGGATACGTTAAAGTCGAAGGATTTTAAATTAAGCAGGACTAAAACTAAATACTTAGAATACAACTTTTCAAACTATAGGATGATTTCCATTGTGAAGGTAAAAATTGGTTGAAAACTTATACTATAGAAAGAGAGTTTTAAGTATCTAAAATCTATTATCCAAAGTAATAGAGATATCAATGGATGTAGTTCACTGTATCAAATCAAGGTGGTTTAAATGAAAAAAGTACATCAATAGTTTTATATGACAAGAAATATCACTCAAACTTAAAGTTAAATTTTATCATTTAGCGATTAAGCTGACTATGCTTTATGGGGCAGAGTGTTGGCTCATCAAATAGGTGTATAGTCATAAGTTAATTGTGACAGAGACAAGGATGCTCAGTTGAATGTGCAACCTTACTAGAAGAGATAAGGTCAGGAATATAATCATAAGAGACAAATTAAAGGTGACTAATATTAATGAAAAATTAAGAAAGACAAGAATTAAGTAGTTCGAACATATTAAGAGGAGACATCCTGAAGCTCCAGTAAGAAGATACGAGAAGATTGTATTTAAGGACTGTAAGAGAAAAAAATGAAGACCTAAGAAAAACTAGAAGGCGGTGATCAAGAAAAATATGACTTTTTGAAACTTACCGAAGAAGTGATCCTCAATAGAAAACATAGTACATACGTGTAAATGATCTCACATAGAGAGGTCTTTCTTTCTCATTGATCTTTTAAACTTTTTCTTTCAAGTCTTATATCTTGTATTTAGCCTAAACATTTAATATGTAGCACTTCTCTCTTAATTATTTAGCCTAAATATTTTCTTACTTAGTTTAAACATTTTCTTATAATGATTTGTTTGTTTTATTTTTTTGTCTTTTTTATTGTCTATTTATTACTTATTTTATCTTTTATTTTTATTATTTACCTTATTCTATATTTACTGTATTATTTATTATATTACTTGTTTTATATTTTTATTTATATGTATGTATGTGTTTATTTATTATTATTTTTTAACCTCCATTTTTGTTTTTATTTTTGTTTTTGTTTTTATTTTTTATAACTTTATTATTTTAATTTCTTTCATATAGATCAATTGAAAACAATATTTCTATTAATTAAGAATAAAGTTGTATATTTTTAGACCTTCTTAGACACGTGAATTAATATTTATAACTTTTACTATAATATTGTTGTTATTGTAATTATTTAATCTTTGAAGATTAGTCTTTGCCCCGAAGGTGATTAAAGTGAAAATATATTGATTGACGAAAGTTCGTGGAAGCTAGCAGACTTTTCCACCTTTTCACCACTCTTTCTAGCCTCTATATATATAAAGAGCACCTCACAACAAACATAAAACACACCTTCTGTAACTCTACTTTCTCCATATTGGAATTTCAGTCAGGTACAGCCAGAGATAGAGCAATATAATATATATATCAGATGGAGTGCCAACGTGCAACTAGATATGTGACTCTGCTGCTGATAATACTCATGATCGTGAGCAGCAGGTCAGTGGAGGCAAGAGCAATGGTAACTCCGAAGAAGATTAATAGCAGTTTACTCTTGCGAGAATTTGGATATACCAAACCAAAGCTAGTTTATTTTACGACTTCCATAAGATCGCCGTCAACACCAAGCCCAACAACGCCTTAAGCGCCGTGGTTCCCATAATCTAGGTTTGTACTTAGGGATGTCAACAGGATGGTCTTTGAGTAGTTTACAGGTATATACCTAATTAAGTAATGTTTGTCTTTGTGTTGACTGTTTTGAGTTTTCCATTTTATCCTTCAATGTTCTTTAAATAACATTTCTTTTTGCCATGATGTATTATATTCTAGCTCTTGATGAATATTATATTTATATATATGATAAATAGAAGAGTTAGAAATAATTACAAGCACCTTTATGTTCCTGTATTTACTAAAATTTCAACCATAGTAATAAAAATAACAATAAGTCGGGTGGTTTAGGTTGACTTGGGTTCAAAACTCGATCAAAAATAAAAATATATCTAAATTCAAATTTGAAAATTTTAAAAGTTTTGAAAGATAAGGAAAAAATTAAAATATACTAATATTTCATTATATTATTTGTAGTATGGTTAATCTATTATAAGGTTGCATTATATGCTTAACTTGTACATTTTTTAATAAGTGGTAGATATCAAAGAACGTATTTTATTGTGTGCATATAATAATTTATTTAATGCACATAATTTTAAAGGTAGCAATTAATGAAAAACATTATTATCAAGTAAATTTTTCATAAATTCAATTCATTATGAATCACCATATTATTATGCGTACTCCATTATATTAAAAAATATTAAAATGAATTATACCATATTAGTTATTTATGTTAGAATTCATCACAATAATTTTGATTTATATTGATAATATTGGTTAATATAAAAATAGAAGCCAAAATATTAAAAATATATTACTAATACATAAATATAATAAATTTTCTTATCAATTACCTAATGATCATATAATTAATTCCTTACATCATGGTTTGGTTTAGCGTATGGATCTTGTTTTTACTAAATTTAAGTACTTCATATATATGTGTGTGTGTGTGTGTGTGTGTGGTAAGCTTACGCTGATAAAGTATTTTAATGTGTACGATTATATGATTTGCGATCATTTATAAATCAGACGTTTTAATATAATAAAAATAATGACAAATTATTATTATATTATGAGATCATGGATGAATTCCAAGGACTTGTTTAGTATTCGACTATTAGTCCTTGAAAGTTTGATGAAAGTTGGTGGAATCTCGCAGACCTTTCAAAAACTCTTCTGTGCTTGGAGTAGCATTAGGCTTTCTTTTTGACATTTTAGTTAATTTTATGGTTCCAACAAAGGTAGTTAAGATGTTCTCTTTGTAATAATGTATTTTTTTGTAATAAAATTTTGTTTATGTGACTATAACCCACAAGTTACTTCTTCCATAAGTATGCAATAAAATTTTGTTTATTTGACTATAACCCACATGTTACTTCTTCCATAAGTATTACTCTTTGTCCGAAAAGTCGAATATATTGATTGGTGAAAGTTCGTAGAAGCCTACTACTGTTAACACTATTATACATGCACATAAAATTTTCTGTTCCAATTACACCGTAATCGAAACAGAAAGTCTGTTTATCCATAAAGTCCTTTTACGGTCCTTTTATTGTTACTTGAAACAAGTTTGAAGATATGTACCTAAGCAATGTTTGACTTTGTGTTGGATGAGTGGAGCTAGCTTTTGGCTGTTTCGAGTTTTCTATATTATCCATCGATGTTTTTCTAATAATATTTCTTTTTGGCATGATGTATGTTCTTTGTATATTAAATGTAACTGTTCCTCGTTCTCGATGAATATTATATTTTTGGAGAATTATACGAATAAGAAATAAGGAAATTGCTGTATTCCCGGTGGTTAATCAACTCTTTAAATAATAATAATATAATAATATAATATCATTATTATTTAATAGCTCATAAGCCTAAGTCATCTCCAATAAATAATTATGAACACCTTTTTATCATAGCGTTTACCGAAATTCCTTATAATTAGTTCCTTATTTCATGGTTAAGTACTTCATATATAGTAATCTTATGTCATAAATTATTTAGTTAGGCAAATTCCTTCTAATTATTGATCTTATTATAAACGATGAATCATTTAGTCTTTATTCATCCCACAAAGATTAAGAAAGATTAATAACCCTTCACTTCTATTACAATATGGATATACGTCTCTTATGGTCTAAGGTTGACCTTCCCTGTTATATGTTATTAGCTTTTTGGTCTGCTTTCTTATCAAATAACTTTACAGATATGTGTCTAATTATTGTTTATCTTTGTCTTTAGCAGTTGAGTTCTCTTTATCATAAATCCTTTTTATTACGTAGATTTAAAGAGGTTAGTGCATAGATATAAACTGATTCAATTATTAACCTATTCCTAGATGAAAAGAACTGATTGTTAGGAAATTGGATGCTTGTTCGAAAGGTTATCTTATTTTTCATGACAAGGAAAAAATATAGAGTTCATTTATTGATCAATGTTCTTCAGATAATTTTTTTTACATGATATTAATTGTATAAGAAGTGGAATTGTTCATTATTTACATCATCTTAAGGATTTGCAAAATAGTAATACAAGCATTCAGTCAGTTAAACCTAAGTTTGCAGGAAAGTTATTTAACGTCTTCTCTCTTTATACTAAATCTCCTTTCATACAATGGAAAAAGCTATGTAGCTATTGTCGGTGTGAATAGGGTCTATCAATCTTATAAATAATACAAATATTATTTATAATTATTTAGTTGGGTGCATCGATACATATATATGTATATGGCGATCTTATGTTATAAATTATTTAGTTATACAAATTAATGAAATGAATAAGATGAAGTAGATCGTGAGTGGTGATAATCTACAACTTAGAGATCTTACAATATAATAAACAATTATGATTATGTTATGAGATTAACATTTTATGGTAAAAGTTAATATTCTTAAAATTAGATTGCGATAAAACTCACATATAATAAAAATTAAATAAATTGAAATTTTTAAAATAAGATTAAAGAAGAAGGCATTTTTATTTATTTAATAAGTTAAAATTTAATTAAAAAGAAGATTGTTAAATAAAAATGAACTAATTTATAAAAGTAAGTTTGTTCAGTTAATTAATAACTTTATTAATTTTTAATAACAGAAATTTTTAAGATAGATTAAATAAAAATTGACTATTTCAAACTTTCATCAACTAAATAAGCTAGATTTTTATTCATAATTAAAAATTCAAAACAAGTAGTTTTTGACCTGGTGAAAAAATATTGATTGACTTAGCTTCGTAGAGGTTCACACCTGTCTCCCTGGTCTCTATATATGTAAAGAGCACCTTACAAGAACCATAAAACACAACATCTTTCTCCTATAAGTCTCCCTCTCCATATTGGAATTTCAGTCCAGAGATAGAGCATATATATATATATATATATAGATCTGATGGAAAATCAAAGATATGTGACTCTGCTTCTGATAATGCTCATGATTGTAAGCTGCAGATCAGCGGAGACAAGAAAAATGGTTACTCCGCAGAAGATTAATGGCGGCTTACCTATGCGAGAACTTGGATATACCAAATCAAATGAGTTCGAGACTGTGTCCAAGTTATTATCACCATCAGGACCAAACAGCAGAGGTACACATTTGACCTTAAACTTGTTCAAAAAATTTAAAATTATCTAAAAGTTTGAGTTCTGAATTCGAGTTTGAATCGACTCAAGCTCTCTTTTTTACATTCTTCTACAAGTTTTGAATATTCAATCTGTTTACCAAAACTTCTACAAGTTTTGAATATTATAAATAAAATTTTCTAATAGAAGAATTTATTAATAATAAAAATCTAAGAGATTGTTATTAATTTTTTAATTAAATAAAAATATTTTTCAAATATATGTTCATATTAAGAGTTATCTATAAATTTAAAACGTTAAAAATTATTTAATTTTTTGTTTCATGCGTTCAACTTTCGAAACGAAAGATCTCCAACGTTAGATACAAAGGTTTGATACATGCATAAGAGATTACGTACATATTATAGAATAATATTTTATAACAGTAATAACAAATTAAATTATTTTTTAATATGTTTATTTAAGTGTTTAATTTCTTAAATTTTAAAAAATTATATTTATTAACATTTTATTAATGTGACTAATGATTAAAAATGATAATGGACCAAGTTAGGTCCGAATACTCCAGGTCGAAGTTAAAACAGTGTCATCGGGTTTAATGGAATTCCGATGGAGCCGACCTTACCTTTGGGCAGGATTGATGTTGCTACCAGCGAAGCATCCAAGCATGTGAAGACTTATATTTAAAGAAGTTATGTCACTCTTCATTTTCTTCAAAATAATTTTTGAGTATTTCATTATCTATTCGAAATATGTTCACTTATTTAATATAAAAGGTCATGCAAAAAACAGATGACACTTTACTCGTATAACTATTAATCTTTAGGTGATTTATCAGTCTTGTAATTTAAATGTTAACAAATAGTAAAATAGAGAAGACAATATAAAAATTAGTATAAATGCAGGACAACAAAGCAGTACCTCTGTTGAGAATTCGATCACACACATTATAAAACACCTTTGAGCTGAATATATAATATATGTAATTAGATCCTCACATAAAGGCGATCGCACGCGCCAATGTGAGCCAAATGAGTCTAGCGTGTGCGTGTCACACGCTTTTACTGTACGACGCGTGAGTTGCACACGCCAACACATGTCCCAATCCCAGTGATTCACGTGTCAAGTCGGATGTCGTGTGCGCCACGCACGCTCCCGTGGTTTCACACTTGTGGGAGCGCGCGTTGCATGAGGCTCGTGCATGTGGTACAGTCAAGCGCTTGTTGTACCGCCACTCCCTCAATTACTGTAGCAACGTCAGGCGCATGCGGCGTACGCACCAGACGTTGTGTCGCCCTCCAATAGGAAGTCAAAATATTAAAATACACTATATGTAAATATTAAAAGTATTTTTATGATTTTTTTATCAATTATGGATTTTATTATCGACTTGGAGAACAGAAGATGATGATATATTAAAAATAAGTTCTTGGAAAATCGAGAAGAGCTAGATGGGTTGATTAAGCAAATCCCTCTTAACGATATGATTATTATAGGAAGAGAATTTAATGGTCATATAGGGGCAATCTCAGATAGATATTCATAGACTTGTGAGTTTTAGATACAGTGATAGGAATGATAGTGTGAGTGCTTGTTGGATCTCTCAATAGTGTTTGAGTTAGTGATAGCCAACTCATTTTTCAAGAAAAACGTGATGTATATGGTGACTTTTAAGAGCAGAATCAAGAAAACTCAAATTGATTACTTTCTTATAAGCTAAAGCCATCGACCTAGTTATAAGGATTGCAAGGTAATATCTAACACTTTCTTTTCAACTCAACATATATTGTTGGTTATTTATTTTATAATTAAGGGATGGAGAAAGAAAAGAAGTCCTATGAGGTGTACAACTGTCAAATGGCAGAATCTAAAAGGAGATACGGTGGAATAACTCAGGGATAGAGTAATATATGGAAAATAATAGAAATGGGAAGAAGATGCTAACCAAATATGGGAGAGAGTAGTAAATCTTTTTAAGGAATGCAGTCAAAGAGATCTTTGATATTTTTAAAAGGCCTAAGGATAATAAGATGAAGTCTTGGTGGTAGAATGAAGATGTACAAAAAAAATGTTAAGATTAAGAAGAATGTTTATAAAGCTCTATAGGTTATCACTACAGAGGTACATAGAGTAGTTAATAGAGAAAGTTGCAAACTAGTAAAGAAAAAGACAAAGATATTTTTAAAAGCTAAAAGTAAAGCTTATGAGATATTATACCAATAATTGGAAACTAAAGATAGAAAAAATGATATATTTAAACTGGAGAGAGTTATGGAATGGAAAGCAAGAGGCTTATATTAAGTTTATTGTACAAAAGATGAAGTAGGGCGTGTGTTTATAGATGAAACTTACATCAAGATAAGATGTTAGAGATACTTGTATAGCCTTTTTTATGAAGGCATAGATGACAACTTCTCTTTAGGTGATCTTAGTACATATGAGAGGTATCATAACTTTATTTATTGTCGTTAAATCAAAAGGGAAGAACTTAAAAAATCTTTGAGGGTCATAAAAGTGTGGAAGAGCCTAGACAAAAAAATTCTTACTTAGCTAGAAAAGCTTTTTAATGTGATCCTTAACGACCGCCAAAACACTAGATGAATGGAGACTTAAAATGCTAATTTCTCTATACAAGAACAAAGGAGACATCCAAAACCGTAACAGTTATAGAGGCATCAACTACTTAGTCATACTATGAAAGTATGGGAGAAGGTGATTGAGAAGAGAGTAAGAAATGATACATCTATCCCAAAGAATCAATTTGGTTTCATATCAAAAAGATCCACGACAAAAACTTTACATTTCCTTTAAAAATTAATGAAATATTAACCTACATATGAATTTTATTAACTTAGAGAAAGATTATGACTAGATACTTAGGAAAATTATGTAAGGATGCTTAGAAGTTAAGAGAGTTCTTATGACCTATATATGGGTTGTTAAGGATATGTATGAATGAGTAAAGACTATAATAAGGACGATAGAAAGAGATATAAAGTATTTTCTATTGATAGTGAGCTACATCAAGGCTCCTCATTGAGCCCTTTTTTGTTTTTAGTAATGATAGATGAGCTCATCAAAAATATCTAATAAAATGTGCCTTAGTGAATATTATTTGTTGATAATATTGTTTTAATGGATGAGATAAAATAGGTGTCAATATCAAGCTAGAACTTGGGAGGGATACTTTAATGACATTATTTTAGTGGATGAGATAAAATAGGACGTCAATATCAAGCTAAAACTTGGGAGGGATTCGTTAAAATTAAAGGATTTTAAATTAAGCAAGATTAAACTAAGTACTTAGAATGCAACTTTTTGAACTATAGGATGATCTCCAATGTGGAGGTAAAAATTGGTTGAAAACTTATACTATAGAAAGAATGTTTTAAGTATTTAAGATCTATCATCTTAAGTAATAAAGATATCGATGGATATATAGTTCACCGTATCAAATCAAGGTGGTTTAAATGAAAAGTACATCAATAGTTTGACAAGAAAATATCACTCAAACTTAAAGTTTATCATTTAGCAATTAGGCTAATTATCCTCTATGGGGTAGAATGTTGGCTCATCAAACAGGTACATTGTCATAAGTTGATAGTGGCAGAGACAAAGATGCTTAGTTGGATGTACAACCTTACTAAAAGATGTAAGGTTACAAATATAATTATAAGAGACAAATTAAAGGTGACTAATATTAATAAACAAAATTAAGATAGACAAGAATTAGGTAGTTCAAACATATTAAGAGGAGGCATCCTGAAGCTCCAATAAGAAGATACGAGAAGATTGTACTTAAGGATTGTAAGAGAAAAAATGAAGACCTAAGAAGAACTAAAGGGAGATGATCAATAATGATATGACTTTGTTGGAACTTATCGAGGAAGTGATTCTCAATAGAAAACTTTAACATACTAAGATAAGTGTAAATGATCTCACATAAAGAGGTTTTTCTTTCTCAATGATCTTTTAAACTTTTTCCTTCCAGTCTTATGTCTTGTGTTTTGCCTAAATATTTAATATGTAATACTTCTCTCTTAATTATTTAGCTTAAATATTTCCTTACGTGGTTTAAACATTTTTTTGTAATGATTTATTTGTTTTATTTGTTTACTTGTCTTTTTTATTGTCTATTTATTTACTTATTTTATCTTTTATCTTTTATTATTTACCTTATTCTATATTTACTGTATTATTTATTATATTACTTGCTTTATATTTTTATATATATTTTTGTATGTGTACATTAATTTATTTTTATTTTTTATTTTTACGCCCATTTTAATAATAATAATAATTATTAATTTTAATTACTTTATTATTTTAATTTTTTATATAGATCTATTGAAAACAATATTTCTATTAAATTTTCTTATCAATAACCTAATGATCATATAATTAATTCCTTATACCATGGTTTGGTTTAGTGCATGGATCTTGTTTTTACTAAATTTAAGTACTTCATATTTATATATATGTGGTAAGCTTACGCCGATAAATTATTTAATTTATGAATTAATGAAATGAGTACGATTATATGATTTGTGATCATTTAAAAATCAGACGTTATAATATAAAAAAATAATGACAAATTATTAGTATATTATGAGATCATGGACACCGACGGAGTCACATGGGGCTCAATGGTGCATTGGGCCCGCCAAGATTTTTAAAAAAATATTTTTAATATATATATATAAAAGAATGAAATTATTTAAACGTTAGTGGTGCACTGCGCCTTCCAAAATTTAAAAAATTAATATTCAAACTCTCCTATATTAAATTTCTGGCTCCGTCATTGATCATAGATGAATTCCAAAGACTTGTTTAGTATTCGACTGTTAGTCCTGGACTTGAAAGTTTGATGAAAGTTGGTGGAATCTCGCAGACCTTTCCACCTTTTAGCTCCGCTCTCCAACGACGACCGCGACATAATAATAATAATAATAATAATAATGATAATAATATTAATAATAATTTTATATAAATTTTGTTAATATTTTAAATTTTAAAAGAGTTTAAAAATATATAATTTTATTTTTAATTAGTACAAAAAAATTATTTACAATAAAGAGCACCTTACAATTATAATTTAGATAATACAATTTACGTAACTTTGACATAAAAACTCTTCATTCTTGGACTAGTATCAGTCTTTTTTTTGACATTTTATTTAATTTTATAGTTGGTAGTTAAGATGTTCTCTTTGTAATAATGCAATTTTTTTGTAATAAAATTTTATTTAATTGAATGTAACCACAAGTTACTTCTTCCATTAGTATTTCTCTTTGACAGGAAAAGTCAATATAATTGATGAAAATTCGTAGAAGTCAACGGCCGTTTATACTCTTATAAATGCACATTATTTTTTTTGGTATTTTTATCGTATTCTATTAAATTTTGTTGAAATACTGTGAACGGAATATAAAATTTGTTCCCCTATATAAGTGTCTTATTAAATTTGTGAACTCGATGTATATTAGATATATACATAGGGTTCTTTTATGATCCTTTTCTTGTTACTTAAAACAAGTTTGCAGGTATGTACAGAAGTCATACCTGCCTTTGTGTTGGATGTGTGGAGCTAGTTTTGGCTGTTTTGAGTTTTCTATATTATCCATCAATGTTTTTTTTAAATAATATTTCTGTTTGGCATGATGTATGTTCTTTGTATATTAAATGTAACTGATGCTCGTTCTCGACGAATATTATATTTTTGGAGAATTATAAGAATAAGATAAGGAAATTGCTGTATTCCCGGTGGCTAATCAACTCATTAAATAATAATAATAATAATAATATAATATCATTATTATTTAATAGCTCATAAGCCTAAGTCATCTCCAATAAATAATTACGAACACCTTTTTGTCATAGCGTTTACCCAAATTCCTTATAATTAGTTCCTTATATCATGGTTAAGTACTTCATATATATATATATATATAGCCTTATGTTATAAATTATTTAGATACCATCCCTATTATATGTTATTGGCTTTTTGGTCTTTGTCCTTAGCAGTTGAGTTCTCTATATTATAAATCCTATTTATTACGTAGATTCAAAGAGGTTAGTGCATAGATATAAACTGATTCAATTATTAACCTATTCCTATATGAAAAGAACTGATTGTTAGGAAATTGGATGCTTGTTCGAACGGTTATCTTATTTTTTATGACAAGGAAAAAAGTATAGAGTTCATTTATTGATCAATGTTCTTCAGATAATATTTCTTTTTTACATTATATTAATAGTATACTAAGTGGAATTGTTCATTATTTACATCATCTTAAGGATTTGCAAAATAGTAATACAAGTATTCAATCAGTTAAACTTAAGTTTGCAGGAAAGTTATTTAAGATCTTCTCTCTTTTATACTAAATCAATAGGGTCTATCAATATTATAAATAATACAAATATTATTTATAATTATTTTGTTGGGCGCATCGATAATTTATAACATAAGATCTTATGTTATAAATTATTTAGTTATACAAATTAATGAAATGAATAAGATGAAGTAGATCTTGTGTGGTGATAATCTACAACTTAGAGTTCTTACAATATAATAAAAAATTATGATTATGTTATGAGATTAACATTTTATAGTAAAAGTTAATATTCTAAAAATTAGATTGTCATAAAACTCGTATATAATAAAAATTAAATAAATTAAAAAATTTAAAATAAAGATCATCTTTATTTATTCAATAAGTTAAAACTTAATTAAAAAAGATTGTTAAATAAAAATTAACTGATTTATAAAAGTAAGTTAATTTATGAAAGCCTATCAATTAATTAATAAATTTATTAATTTTTAATAGCAAAAGTTTTTAAGATAAATTAAATAAAAATTGACTAATTCAAAATTTTATCAACTAAATAAGTTACATTTTTATTCATAATTAAAAATTCAAAACAACTTGTTTAGTTCTTGACCTGAAAAAAAAAAAGATTGACGAAGCTTCGTAGAGGCTCACACCCCTCTCTCTGGTTTCTATATATGTAAAGAGCACGTTACAAGAACCATAAAACACAACACCTTTCTTTTATAAGTCTCCTCTCTCCATATTGGAATTTCAGTCCAGAGATAGAGAATATAGCTATATATATATATAGATCTGATGGAAAATCAAAGATATGTGACTCTGCTTCTGATAATACTCATGATTGTAAGCTGCAGATCAGCGGAGACAAGAGCAACGGTTACTCCGAAGAGGATTAATGGCGGCTTACCTATGCGAGAACTTGGATATACCCAATCCAATGAGTTCAAGACTGTGTCCAAGTCATTATCACGATCAGAACCAAACAACAAAGGTACAAATTCGACTTTAAACTTGTTTAAAAAATTTAAAATTATCCAAGAAGTTTGAGTTCTGAATTCGAGTTTGAATCGACTCAAGCTCTCTTTTTTTACATGTTTTGAATATTTAATCTGTTTACCAAAGCAAACTGTAACTATCTCGCAGAATATTAATCCTAATTGAAGTTTGACCGTTAATAACTTTTACTTCTTTTCTATCAATTGGTATTTTTATAAATTATGTTTATTTTATATCATCAGTAATAATTAAAGTTCTTTTTAATAAAATTTTTGATAAACCTATGAATTTCGTATTTACTTTTTTAAGAAACTTAAATAAAATTTTGATAAAATAAAATATTAATTTTATTATTTATTTAGAATATATTTTATAGATAAAATTTATTAATAGAAGAATTTATTAATAATAAAAATCTAAGAGATTGTTATTAAATTTTTTATTTAAATAAAAAATTATTTTTCAAATATATGTTCATATTAAGAGTTATCTATAAATTCAAAAATGTTAAGAATTATTTAATTGTTTATTTCATGCATTCAACTTTAGAAATGAAAGATCTCCGTCGTTAGATACGAAGGTTTGGTACATGCATAAGAAATTACAAACATATTATAGAATAACATTTTATAAAAGTAATGACAAATTAAGGTATTATTTTTTAATATGTTTATTTAAGTGTTTAATTTTTTAAAATTCAAAAGTTTATACTTATTAACATTTTATTAATATGACTAATGTTTAAAAATGATAAAGGACCGAATTAGGTCCGCCGTCCGCATGCTCCAGGTCAAAGTAAAAACAATGTCATCTGGGTTAGAGGAATTCCCATCAAGCCGACCCTATCTTTAGGAAGGATTGATTTTGCCACCAACGAAGCATCCGAGCATGTGAAGACTTATATTTAAAGAAGTTATGTCACTCTTCATTTTCTTCAAAATAATTTTTGAGTATTTCATTATCTATTCAAGTGTGTTCACTTATTTAATATAAAAAATCATGTAAAAAACAGATGTCACTTTACTTGTGTAACTATTAATCTTTAGGTGATTTATCAGTCTTGTAATTTAAATGTAAACAAAAAAGTAAAATTTAAATAGTGCCATTGACGGATTTTCCATGCAAAAATTCCGTTGACTTGCTTATTCTTCCATTATTATGTTAAAATGAAACAAGAATTACAACCTCAACAAATAAAAGAATAATTTGAGAATGAACTGATAGTAGGAATGTATATTCCATCCACTTAATAGCGTTATATAGACTTATAAAGAGATTCACGATTTCTTAAACCTGTAGTCCCACTAAGAATAAAATCCACTAAAAATTGGGAAAACATATCTGTAACTCTAGAAATTAGGAAAAATATCTGTAACTGAAAAATAATAAAATAATAACTTAAAGCGATAAAATACCTATAATGTAGACTTGGTCAAAAACCAATAGAGCTAATGTTGTATTACTTTAACGTCCTCTCTCGACATTAGGTTCCATTCTTTTAGCCATGCTTAGCTGATGACCGAAACTTTTAAACTTGTTGACATTTAAACCTTTTGTAAAAAGATATGATATTCAATCCTCTGTTTTAATACGCTCCAATTCAATTTCTCCTTGTCAAACTTTCTCCTTGATAAAATGGTAATGATCCTACACATGCTTAGTTCTTGCATGGAATATTGAATTTTTTGCTACACGAATTATTGATTGATTGTCACAGTACAGTGGGACTACATAATCTACAATCAGATGTAAATCTTTCATCAACCGTATAAGCAATGTACTTTTTTGGGTTGCAACTATTGTTGCTTGGTATTCTACTTTTGTTGTTAACAAAGACAATCAACGGTCTTTTTCTACACAAAGAAATTGCTGCAACTCTTAGCTTAAACACATAACCATTAGTTGAACGACGAGTATCATGATCTCCTGGGTTGTCAGCATAACAATAACCATACAACTTGCAATCTTCACCTCTCTCAAATAGAATATAGAAAACCGTAGTCAATTGTACTTTTAACATATCTCAACATTCTTCGAACATTTTCCATATGAGATTTCTTAGGATTTTGTATGCAACAACTCATAACACTAATTGCAAAAGAAAGATCTAGTCTAGTTAAAGTTAAGTAGATCAAAATACCTACCAATTATCGGTACATCGTTGCATCTTCCAAATCTTTCCCTTCATGCACACACATTTTTTCATTTGGTTTTATCTATGTTGAGATTGGCTTAAATTGTAACATTCCAAACTTCTTGAACAAATTTTTAGAATAGCTTTGCTGATGAAGAAGAATTCATCCTCCTTTAATACGATCAATCTCCAGACCAAGAAATGGCTTAAGTTTTCCAAATTTTTTCATGTGAAAACGAACTGATAAATTCTTTTTTGTTTGAAGAATTTCTTCTTCATTATCACCAGTTATGACTAAATCATCAATTTAGATCAGGACAATAGCTAGCCTTTCGCCATTGAATTTGACAAATATACTTGAATATGCATATGTAACAAGAAAACCCCTTTGAGTTAAAAATTTAACAATCTTACCGTACCAGGCCTTTGCTGATTGCTTTAATCTATATAGTTCCTTTCATAGCTTGCAAACATATTCAGGGTGTTCTTGTTTTTGAAACCTAATTAGTTGAACCATGTAAATCTCCCGATCTAGCTCCTCATGTAAAAATGCATTCTTAACGTCCATTTGCCATATCTTCCAATCTTTGCTAGCTATAAATGCAAGCAAAACACATATCATCGTAAGATTTGCCACTGGACTAAATGTTTCATCATATTCCAATCCATATTGTTGTGTGAACCCTCAAGCTACCAGGTGTGCTTTATTTTGTACACCTATTTGTATGAAATAGGCTTTACATCTTTTGGATTTAACACTTGCTCCCATGTTTGATATTGTTCTAATGCAACAATTTCTTCTTCCAGTGCTTTAGTCCACAATAAATTATGAGCTGCTTCTTTAAAGGTTTTTGGTTCTTTTGCAAATTCATTTTTAACTGTTTTTTTTAATTTGAAGATATTATAAATTACCAAAAAAAACATCGAGAACAATGTACAAAGAAAGCAAACCTAGAAAAGTAAGACTAAAGAGAAAGAGCCCTCCGGGCTACAATCACAAATACGCCAGCATCACAAAAAAGTCAAGAGGAAAAAAAACAGCGCACAAAAAACAGCCTCAAGCTGCATTGGCATATTTGGGATTTGGCCTCCAAATCCATGTTCACCTTCTAAGTTGAGATTGAGGAGCTGGTACTTCTACTTTACTTGTCCCAACTTCTTCATACAATTGTTGATACACACCAATTTGCCAAGAATTATGAATTACTCCTTATTCAGAATCACCATCTTGACTTAATTGAAAATGAACAATTTACAACTCATTTTTTAGATCATTTGGGTCTACTAATATCTCCTTTTCTAAAGACCACTGTAAAGGTGCTTCATCAAATACAATAAGTCGTAATGTATAGCACCTTCCAGTTGTAGGGTCATAACATTTCTACCATTTTCTTTGACTATTATAACCCACAAAGATACATCTAACAACTTTCTTTGTCAATCTTGCTAAACAAATGATCTGGAATAAACAAATAGTACACAAGTAGAATTAACTTTCATATTCCAAAAATTTTCAAAAGGTAAAAGAAAATTTAATCTTTGTTGAGGAAGCTCGTTAATCTCAAATGTTGTCGTATGTATTGCTTCTGCCCAAAACTTTCCTGGTACATTCTTTGTATGAAGTATACTGCGACAAATTACATTAAGGTGCCTATTTTTCCTCTTTGCAGTGCCATTTTATTGTGGTGTGTTAACAAAAGTATATTGATGATGAATTCCACACTTCCTTAGGTACTGAAAAACTCAATTTAGCTATATTCACCTCCATTATCTTTTCTTAAGCTAGAAAACTTCTGTCCCACTTCTCCCTTAACTATTTCTTTGAACTCTTTAAACTTTGAAAAATAATAAGAATTTTCTTTTATAAAGAAAATCCACACATGCCCGGAGAATTCATTAATGAAAGTCACCATGTACTTCATTCCACTAATTGATAGTTGCTTGATAGGTCCAAACGTATCAGAGTGCATCAATTATAACGGTTCATTGGCTTCAAAATTTTGACTCTTCAAATTTCAATTGATTTGCTAAACAAAAAAATATATTGAATTCTATCTAGACCAACAAGAGGCAAGCGCACCCCATCGATAAGTAATATAAAACGGTAAGAACCGGATATCGTAGCTAAGGCATTCCAATATGCAAGACAATTAAACTAAACTATGCAAAATTACCCAGAAAGTCAAGAATTGATTGATTTGAAATTAAAATAAACTAAGCGAATCAAATAAATATGCAAGATGCAAAGTACAAATTAAAAAAAACAAACTTAATCAAATGACATAAATTGGCTAACATGTTAGATTTCAACTGGATTGGACTCTAAAAATTGTAACAGTTGATTGATCTAAGAATTACTTCACTTAAGTAAATCAAATCTAATGTTCATAGGAATTCCCTTTTCTTCTAAATCTGAGTTATCCACTTGGTTTATAGATAATTCGAAATAAAAGGCATTTAATATGAGAAGCCTAAAATTAAGTTCGTTAATCCTAAGTATCTTCATACAAGATCCTAAGATTGGTCTACACTTTAGTCTCAAGTATGTTACTTAATTGATTTTTCAACAAATTAAATCCCATTGATTATGGTATTCAATTATCTAAGGTCTTAATCTAGATGATCAAGCTAAATTAGGCTAAATATGCATTCAATCAAACAAAAACCAAAACCACAAAAAATTGTCCTAATCTAATATCAATCCTAACCTTAACCCAAAAAAAAACTAACTCACACATATTCATCAATGTAACACAAATCATAGTCATAATATATAAGTACATTGTTTAAATCCACAAAAATTAAAATAATTAAAGAATAAAAATAAATTAAAAAACACGCAATGTTTAATTTCTCATACTGCTGCATTTTCTCTCACGCAGCTTGTTGGAAATCCCATACTGAAAAGAAGAAAGGGAGGGGGGAGGCTTCACATGTATAAATAAACCCCTCCCCCTCCCATTTAATTTATCCCAAGTTAAAACAAAATATTTACTCTTAGTAAGAGTAGTAATTTTTGTGAGTAAATTTTTGGGGTGTATTGGGGTAAGGGTTTGAGAGTGTGTGAAAACACTAGTGAGTTGAGTGTTGGGTGTAAACACTTGTAAGTGTTGTTTTTCTCTCTAATAAAAAGGATGTGCAGTAGCTCCGGAGATGTAGGCATAATTTGACCGAACTCCGTTATCAAATTTTGTATTGTGTGTGTTTGCTTTATTGACTTTCTAGTAGTGTGGAAATAATTTAATTTCCTAACAAAACAAACGATAGGAGAAAATGAAGACAAAATGACAAAAGGAGACAGCTGGTGGAGACTCACAGACCACTCACAACTGTCTCCACTCACGTTATCAAAGACACAAAAAAACTCAGACACGCTAGCTGAAGGGGGAGGAGCAACACGAATCAACTGTTGGAGATAGAAGACAAATTGAGCTGGGACAGGATTTTTGGGATCCAAGAATCACGCAACTCCTCATTCACGGCAACATTCAAGGAACACCAGGTACAACCAAAGAAACGTTGAGTTGGTGAGTTGAAGTAGAACAACGTTGACAGTCGGACTAAATAAAAAGATCCACAAACGTTGAAACAAGGTGGTGGCTTTGGGGAGTCTTGCGAGAGTGGAGCTGTGGCAAAGGGAGAGAGCTCTTCCATCACTCACGTGAGAGACCACCACTCACATACACTTTGCACACCACTCACATACACTTTGCACTCACATACATTAAAGCTGGTGGTTGAAATAAAAGGAACGGAAGGCAAGCTTGAGCTGGTGGCTTTACCAAGATAAAGCAGCTGGTGGATTTACCAAGATGAAGCACGAGGAGACTCACATGTTGAAGTTGCTGGTGGAGACGACAATGGAAGCAGCTGGTTGAGATTAAAAAAATAAAGGAGGACAACTGGGATATCACTCACGATATAGACCTCCCTTAACGCTACACCAAAAAAGACTCTCCTCTCACATGAAGTAGCACCTGGGGGACACTGACGCACAGCTCTCCATCAACGCACACTGCTCCATTCATTCACTCACGATGCAGTAGCCTCCTCCCCCTAACATTACACAGCCCTTACTCAATACTTGACACACACGTAACTGCTGGTTAGAGGAGACAAAGAAGACACGTTGAACTGGAGTAGAGGAAAAGGAAGAACGTTACACCAAGAGGAGACACTCAACTCACACACGTTTCAGCTGGTGCCATAGGCAAGTAACGTGACAGTTGGGAGGAGATAAAAACGTTGGCAGCTGCTAGACTCTCCCATACACACGCAAGACAAGGAGGTTGGACATAAAAAAAAGATAAAACATTAGTTAGTGGAGAAAGCAAGAGGTGGAGCCAACGCATCATCACTGTACACTCCACTCCAAACACAACAAGACAGCTGCATTGAAATGATTAAATTTTAGCTAGCGGTGGCATAGGAAACGAAGCATTCATGTTGAGGCGTTTACATTGAAGCTGGTGGAGGCATTCATGTTGAAAGCATCTACATTGGAGACAGCTAATGGAGTAGCCGCGTTGAAAGAGAAAGGGGGTGTTTTTTAATTTGTATTTTTATTATTCCTTATTTATTTTAATTGTGTGGATTTAATCAATGCAAACATATATTATAACCATGATTTATGTTACATTGATAAATATGTGCGAGTAAGTTTTTCTTTTCGGTTAAAGTTAAGTTTGATATTGGATTTGGATAATTTTTGTGGTATTGATTTTTGCTTGATGAAATGCTTACTGAATCTGCATTTAGCTTGATCAACTAGATTAAGACCTTAGATGATTGAATGCCATAACCAATGGAATTTAATTTGTCGGAAAATTAATCAAGCGACATACTTGAGACTAAAGTATAAACCAACCTTAGGATCTTGTGTGAGGATACCTAGAATTAACGAACTTAATT
>JANVCL010000214.1:1160136-1176654 GCA_026546855.1 Erythroxylum incrassatum | reverse complement strand
GTGTATGGATCTTGTTTTTACTAAATTTAAGTACTTCATATTTATATATATGTGGTAAGCTTATGTTGATAAATTATACAAATTAGAGAAATGAACATGATTACGTCTTTCCTCTTTCCAGCTCCAACCGAACCCACTTAGATGCTTCTCAGTCAATCCCGAGTCAACGCATACGAATAGGTTAAGATCTCCTCTCTTTTATTGTTAGATCATTTTGTATTTGCCATTATAGTTAGTTCTAGTTAGTTATCATTTATTAGCTAGCTAATCATTCTTTTATTGTAATTGGCATAGTTAGCACCTCCAACTAACTTTGTATATAAACTCTTTGTTTACGCATTCTAGAAATGAGAAGAATCATTTTCACAAACTCTACATGGTATCAGAGCACTTTTCTTCCGCTTTTCTTCTTTGATTTTTCTCCATTCTTTTTTAGCTGTCAATCATGGCAGATCCATTACCTTCTAGTCCCTATTATATACATCCTAATGAAAATCCTTCCCTTATACTTGTTGACCCACCTCTTTCCAGTTCGAATTATCATACTTGGTGTCGCGCGATGAAGATGGCTCTCCTTTCTAAAAATAAGCTTAAATTTGTTGATGGATCCATCATTACTCCTCCAACTACAGATCCGATGTTTCCACACTGGGAACGCTGCAATAATCTGGTACTTTCTTGGCTACAACGCTCTATCTCTCCTTCGATCACTAGTTCCATTCTCTAGATAGATCATGCTTCTGATATCTAGATTGATTTGCGTGAACGGTTTTCGCAAGGGGACATTTATCGCATCTCAGATTTGCATGATGAGATTAGTTCTTTCAAGCATAATGATCAATATGTCACCGATTATTTTACTGCCCTGAAAGTTTTATGGGATGAGTTATTGCAGTTTCACCCTCTACCTGTTTGTTCTTGTTCCACTCCTTATTCTTGTGGTGCTATGGTTCAGATTAAGAAGTATCATGATCAGGATTATATCATTCGGTTTTTGAAAGGTCTTTCTCCTTCTTATGCTGCTGTTAGATCTCAGATTATGTTAATGGATCCTCTACCTACTTTGAACAAAGTTTTCTCAATGGTCATTCAACATGAAAGACAGATCACAGAGGTTTCTCCTCCAGTTTTTGTTGGTAATTCTGTTAGACACAGCTCAGCTTCATCTTCTCGATCCCCTGCTTCTTATGGCTCCAGCAATTCTACTGGCTCCGGTACTTCTTCATCATCTATTGACACACGGTTCTATACTTTTTGTGAAAAACCTCGTCATACCGTTGAGACTTGCTATCGCAAGAATGGTTTTCCAGTTGGATACAAATCTCGGGGGACATATTCTCGAGCTCACAACGTTTTTGTTGAGGATCCGCATGACTCTTCTCCTATTGAATAAGTTGAAGCTTTATCAGTTGCTAAATCCAACAACTCACCTGTTAATTTGACTCAAGAGCAATACAATCAGCTCCTTACCTTACTCAATCACACCAACCTCTCCACCGCACCATCCACCTCCACTTCTCCACGTATTACCAATCAAGTAATGTCCATTCCATCATCTTCATCCCTTGCACTTCATCAAGAAGGTACCTCATCTACTTTTCTTTCTCTGTTTACACCTATATCATGGATTGTTAACACTGGTGCTACTGATCATATAACAAATTCTTTGAATGCTTTTGCTGTTTATAAGCGCATTTCCCCTGTTACAGTCACTTTGCCTGATGATACTAAAGTACTTGCTTCACTTTCTGGTACAGTTTTCTTTAGTGCTGATTTTTATCTTACTGATGTTCTTTACATTCCCTCCTTTGCCTTTAATTTACTCTCTATAACACGTCTCACCACTTGTTTGCCATGTGTTCTTCATTTTCATCTTTCCACTTGCTCTATACAGGCTCTGCCCACGAGGAAGATGATTGGTACAGCTAGAGTTCTTCATGGCTTATACATTCTGGATCTTCCACCGAAATCGTTTCCCGTTTCTGCAGCTTTGTCTTCCACCTCCACTGTAATTCCTTGGCATCAGCGACTTGGTCATGTCTCTGATTCTCGTTTACGTCTTTTTCAAGCTTATATCCCCTCTCTTCCTTTATCGAATAATGACGCTTGTGATGCTTGTCATTTAGCTAAACAAAGAAAGTTACCTTTTCCTGTAAGCTACACTACAACAACCCATATTTTTGAACTCGTTCATGTGGACAGGACCCAACTCTATCATTTCCATTCATGGTCATCGTTATTTTTTAACAATTGTCGATGATAAATAAATAATAAATTTTATTTTTATCAATTACTTACTGATTATATAATTAATTCCTTATATCATGGTTCGGTTTAATTATATAGATATGCGTGTGTGTAGGCGCGCGCGTGCGCTCCACGTCCTACCTCTTTGCAGCGCCAACCGATCCCACTTCAACACATACGAAAAGGATAAGATCAATCTCCTTTGGAAAAGGCCATGTAGCTATTGCCGGTCCCAATGATTTGTTTTTCTCCAGCAACTTGTTTCCCAAGTAGCTATTGCCGGTCCCAATGATTTGTTTTTCTCCAACAACTTGTTTCAGTATTCCACAGTAAGTCTACTCTTCCACTATGTCTTCCACAACAATTAGATGAAGTTTCGTGGAGACTCACACGCCTCTCTCTAGTCTCTATATAATGTAAAGAACACCTTATAAGAACCATACAACGCAACATCTTTCTTCTAACACTCTGCTTTCTCCATATTGAATTTTCAGTCCACAGATAGAGAGCATATAGCTATATATATATATATAACTGATGGAAAATCAAAGATATGTGACTCTGCTTCTGATAATACTCATTATTGTAAGTTGCAGATCAACGGAGGCAAGAGCAATGGTTACTCCGAAGAAGTTTAGTGGCGGCTTCCTTGTGCGAGAACTTGGATATACCAAATCAAAAGAGTTCGTGACTGTGTCCAAGCCAAAAGCACCATCAGTACCACACAGAGCAGGTAAAAATTCGATTTAAAACTTTTTCAAAATTTTTGTTTATTTAAAAAATTCGAGTTCTAAGTTCTGAGATTAAGTTTGAATCGACTGATCAAGCTCTCTTTTTTACATTCTTCTTCTCAAGTTTTGAATACGCCGTCTGTTTACCAAAGCAAACTGCAACAATCTCGCAGCATATTAATCCTGATTGTAGTTTGATCGTTATAAATTATGCCGATGCCTAACTTGTACATCTTTTTTATCGAGAGGTATTTTATAGTTTATGCTTATTTTAAATCATCATAATAATTAAAGTCCTTTTTTACAAGAAAATTTGAATAGTTTCAAAATTGATAATAAATACTTTTGATAAAGTATCCTTGCAAGCTTTCAAAAGTCAGGATATGGTTAGACACATGTCAAGTCAGTACAAAAATACAATATTTGTTTCACATTAAATTTTAATTTAAACCTACAAATAAAATTTAATAATAGCATGAAAGTTAATACATAATAATAAGTATTTATCAATACTAAAAAATTAAGAGATTGTTATTGAATTTTTATTTATCATAATAAGAAAATGTATTTATCAATACTAAAAATTAAGAGATTTTTATTAAATTGTTATGAAATATGCAGCTAAATACTAAAAAGAAGTATTTATCAATACTTCTTTTTTTTGAAGAGATATTTTCTATAAAGGAACCATTCAAAGTTTCTTGTGAAAAAGGATTTTAATTATTACCGATAATTTTAAATATATTCATAATTTTAAATATAGAATATATTTAAAATTATCGGTAATAATTAAAATCCTTTTTCACAAGAAACTTTGAATGGTTCCAAATTGATAATAAATGCTTTTGACAAAGTATTCTAGGCATGATTAGACACATGTCAAGTCAATAAAAAATTTAAAGACTTGTTTTAGATTAAATTTTAATTTAGTGGTATGAATTCATATTCATTTTTTTAAAATTTAAATAAAATAAAATTTTAATGTTATTATTTATTTAGAATATGCAACAATCTCGCGGTATATTATAAACGAAAGATCTCAACGTTAGATATGAAAATTTGGTACCTGCGTAATCTTGTATAGAATATTATTTTATAAAAGGAATAACAAATTAAAGAATTAATTTTTAATATCTTTATTTAATTTTTAATTTGTTATTAACGTGAATTATGGTTAAAAATGATAAAGGAACAAACGGGCCTCCAGGACAAAGTTAAAACAATGCCATTTGGGTCAATGGAATTTAGATCGAGCCGACTCTAGCTATGATACATATCGATTTTACCACCGACAGATGATGTGAAGACTCATATTTAATGAAGTTATGTAATTCTTCATTTTCGTCAAAATAATTTTAGTATTTTATTGTGCATTCGAAGTGTGATCATTTATTTAATATGAAAAAGTGATGTTAAAAAAAAAAGATGACGCTTACCTTATATAACTATTAATTTTTATGTGATTTATTGGTCATATAACTAAAATATTACCAAAAAATAAAATTTTAAACTAAATTATCTTATTTTAAAATTAAACATAAAAATAAAAAACTTCTTATTTTGAGTCTTCATCCTCTATTAACACACTTCTTCACAAATGAGAGAATCTGATTCAATGAACTATTTAGTTATAAAAATAAATAAAATTTAAATAATATCATTGGCAGGTTTTCCATGAAAAATTCCGACGACTTGCTTTAGTCTTCCATTATTAGTTTTTGATATGAAAGTCCTTCCGTATATGTATATCGATTCATTAAGAAGGTTACTACCAAACAAAAATTGGTTCAGTCTCTGTCCAGGAAACTGGCACCGTCAGGGCCAAACAATATAAATACCATTATTTTAAAAATTAAATTGAAAGTTAAATTAATAAAATAAAAAGTTTAAAAGTTTAATTGGTATTAAATAATTATAAAATCGACAAATAATTAATAAAATTAAAAAAATAAAAATATAATTGGAAGAGATTGTCCTTATTTATTAAATAATTTAAAGCTTAAATGATGAAAAAAATATTGTTAAATAAAATTAATTGATTTATTTTAATTTATAATAATTTATTAATTTACAAAAATTAATTAATTAACTAATAAACGGATCAATTTTTAAAAACAAAAGTTGTTAAATTAAATTGAACTAAAAAATTGAACAATTTAAAATTTTAAAATTGAACTGATATAATCAGTTAAGTTTTGTAATCATTAATAAATACAAGGCCATCACGTAGATACAGTTTCTGTAATTAGGATTATCTGCTATTCTTTTTTTTTTTTGTCTTTCTTATAAAATCAGTTTTCTATATTATAAGTCGTATTGTATTACATAGTTTAAGTTTAGAGTTGAGAAAGGGGTGGGAATGAGATTCCCTTTATCAAAGCTACTAATTATTAGCTTATCAAATGAGTTAATTGGAATGAAGTAACTTTATATGCTGCAAATTAAGAGTCTGAATTCAAAATTTTTAAAAAATAAAAAACCCCAAATTCGGATTCATGTTTAAGTCAGCTCAAGCTCCTCTTTCGCATATTTGTCTTCAAAGTTCGGAATATTTAATCTATTTGTTAAAGCACAAAGCATTAATGTGATATTCACCTAGACTGTGAGTTTCATCGTTCCGAATAGATACATATGTTTAACTTATACTTTTTTTTAAATCAATCGGTATTTTTATAATATTTCTATAAATTAAATTAGTTTTAAATCACTAAAAATAATCAAAGACCTTTTTACAAGGTTTTCCCTTTACTGACCAATAAATACCTCCTTGGCATAAACTTCGCTCTTAGAGATATCTCAATTTCATCTTCTTCTTTTCTTTTTTTGCGTACAAAGGGAAAGAAAACAACTAGAAACTAATGCCTAGTGTAACCCACTCCACGCCTGTCGCTGTGGAGAAGCTCCTGGAGAAAAGCCGGTGGCTCCGAAAGGATGTGGAGACCAGGACGTAAAACGCGGGCAAGTACTGCCAGTCTATCAGCACACTGATTGGCCTCGCGAAAGATATGCTGCAGCTGGATCTCCCAATCCCGATGCAAAAAGTCGCGGATACCTGCAACCAAAGAAAAATCCCCAGTTAGAGGACCATGAGACGTAGAAAGAAGATTAATAACCTCGAGCGAATCGACTTCGATTAAGACACGTCGGAACCCCATATCCCACGCCACCTGGAGCCCAGAAGCAACTCCCCAAAGCTTGGCAGTTAACGGGGATCTGGGCCCGAGGAGATGTTGGAAGCCACCACACCAATTCCCGAGGCTATCACGGAGTAAGCCTCCAACAGAAGACGTGGAGGACCCGGGCTGGAACGCTCCATCTGAATTCAATTTAACCCACCCCTCCAGCGGCGCGGCGGAGTCCACTGCACAAGATGCCTCGCGGTCAACCCCCGGGTTGAGAAAACAGTCGTTTCCAGAAGCCGAGCGCGACCAATCCAATCCACATAGTCCATCACAATCCTCAGCCCCTCCGTCGGCCAAACAAAGCCATGCTCAAAAATACTACTATTACGCCAGTTCCATAGCATCCAGACAGTAACGCCAAAAATCGTATGCCAGGCTGCCCGGCCGACGGTCGAGTGGTTTCGAAGATTAGTCGACACCCAAGTACTCAAGTCTTCGTGAAAGAAGTCCGTAGCAACCATGGTACGAGGAAATTGGCCCCAAAACGAGTGCATGTGCGAGCAGTCACGCAGCACATGAAGGACCGACTCTTACTGGCCACAGAACAGGCAGCCGCCGTCTGTGTTAAGATGCCGAACCACCCGCTACTAGTTAGTCAAAAGTTTCTGGGAAGTCAAAAGCCACAGGTAAGAGCGGATCCACTGAGGCCCAGGCCAGGTCCAGATACTCTTCCACAACTGGTGGGTCAGGTCCTGAAAAGGCCCCTCCTGGAGCCCATACGCAGAAGCCACAGAGAATTGCCCAGAAGTGGTAGGCCCCCACGTTAGCTGATCACCGTCTCGGTCCGCAGAAGGAGGTTGAAGAGAAGCTAACGCCAAACAGACTTCAGGCGGGAGATGGGATTGAAACTCCTGCCACCTCCAGCAACCTCAGCAGTCACATAGGAAGCAACCGGAGCAGACAGACTAGGTTCCGGAACAGGAGATGTGGCCACGTGAAGAAGCAGGCCCCACCCCGAAACCCAATTATCCTGCCAGAAAAGGATCTGTCGACCATTACCCAGCAACCAGTGGCTGCCCTGGCGGACGAGTGGCCAGGAGCCTGAAATGCCTTGCCACACCACCGAGGCGCCCGGTCGTTGAATAGTGAGGGGGATCGTGGTTGTATCCAGTCGATATTTCGCTTGGAGAACCTTAACCCAGAGGGACGTCGGTTGCATCAGTAAAGCCCAGCCGAGTTTTGCCAGAAGGGCATCATTGGTAGGACGGAGCCTCTTGAGACCGAGGCCCCCATCGGATTTAGGTTTACAGACCAACTCCCAACTGACAAGCGACACTTTCCGCTGTGAAGGATTTGAACCCCAAAGAAAGTCCCGCATAATCTTCTCCAAATCGTCGCAAAGTTGACGCGGGAGCCGAACAATTTGCATTGTGAAGATGGGAAGAGCAGACAGAACGGATTGGATCAACGTAACCCGTCCAGCGAGGGATAGAGTCTGGACTCGCCATCCCGCCAACTTCTGTTGAGCAGCATCCACAATATGCTGAAAGGACTGTCTAGTCATACGGTCGTGAAGTAAGGGGATGCCAAGATACCGGCCGAGATTAGTCGTGCAACTGATCTGTAAGCCCTGGCTAATCCGCTGCGCAGTGGCCCGAGAAATATTGTGCGAAAAGAAAATTCGAGTCTTAGTAGGACTCACTTGCTGTCCCGACACAGAACATAAAGTTGCCAAAGTATCTGCGATAACAGTCGCTTGGGAGTCCTCAGCGCAAGCGAACAGGACAAGATCGTCAGCAAAAAAAAGATGAGAAAGAGGGGGACCTGTCTGGCCCAACTTAATCGGGCGCCAATTCCCATTATGAACCTCCCGCATGATAAGAACAAAAAGAAACGGGGAGAGCGGGTCTCCTTGGCGGAGCCCCCTTTCCGGCCGAAAAGGTTCAGTAAGGCTCCCTTGCCAGGTAATTTGAAAAGACACAGTCGTTACGCATTTCATAATCACGGAAATGAGGGTTGCAGGGAGACCACAGGCCTGAAGCGTATCATGAAGGAAATCCCAACGAAGACGGTCATATGCTTTTTCCAGATCCACTTTCACCGCCAGGTACCCGGTCCGCCCTTGTTTCTTACGCATCGAATGAATGACTTCCTGAGCGATGATGATATTATTAGTAATATGGCGACTCGGGATGAAGCTGCACTGTTCCTCCTTGACTAGGTGAGGCATGTGCTCTTTCAACCGGTTCACAATGACTTTCGCAAGAGCTTTGTACATAACGGTACAGAGGCTAATAGGACGAAACTGAGAGATCTGCTGCGGACTAGGAACTTTAGGAAGTAAAACGAGAATGGTTTGATTAATCGCAGGGTCCCAATGTCCCGAACTGAAAACCTGCTGAATGAACTCCACCACCGTCGGTCCCACGGTCTCCCATTGTTGTTGGAAAAAAAGAGCATTGAACCCATCAATCCCCGGGGCTTTATTAGGGGCCATGTCAAAAATCGTCGCTTTAATTTCATAAGCCGGAACCGGCCGCTCTAGACGGATGAGCTGATCCTGAGAAAAGGGCGGAAAAGCTCCAAGTAGGGGCGGGGCATCAACCAGGCCGTCGTCCAGCTTGTAAAGCTGGACAAAAAACCGACCAACCAGCTGGCTCAAAAGGAGCGGGTCCGTGACCAACCGGCCAGACGAATCCTTAAGACCTGTCACCCGCAGACGCTTGCGTTTAGACTGGGTGACCGTATGGTAATACTTAGTATTCCGGTCCCCATGGGAGATCCAATCATAGCGGGCGCGCTGATGCCAAAGAAGCTCCTCCTCGCCTAGAACCTGTTGGAGATCCCGACTTAAAGCATCCTCGAGATGTAAAATAGCATCGGAGGGAGCAGTCGTCATAGCCCGATGTATTCCAGACAAACGGGCCACCAACCGTTTCTTCCGATGCAAGATGTGACCAAACACATGAGTAAGCAAACCCAACATATATATTGCCCTTAGAGAGCACCACGGCACCAAATTAAAAGAGACAAAGACAATTGGGAGTGGCTAATTGGTTTCAACTCCTCTCTTAAGGCTCTCCTTTGTAGGAGGTCTTTAGTTCGAGTCACCACAAAGGAGAGGAGAAGGGAATTTTCCCTGTTGATGATCCTCTAGCTCCCTAGGCATACTTTTTGGTCAAATCAATTACAGACGTCTCACTTCCAGCGGCAGCGTTAGAGTTGGAGCTACTAGGGAACTTGATGCTGAGTAGGGTCAGTGATCAATCATCAGCTGAACAATCAATATGTGATGACTCCTTGTACGTAGAAATATACAGGCTACATAGGAACTTGAAGGATCTTAAAATTCCAGATTTACCTCCTTTAAGACCCTAAGGGTGAGGTCTTAAGAACTTAGTATTAGTTTAGCAAAAACTGGGATGCCTGATTGTAGTTTGATCATTATGAAATATGCAGATGCTTAACTTGTACTTATTTTTTATCAAGTGGTATTTTCTATAAATTATGTATATTTTAAATTATCAGAAATAATTAAAGTCTTTTTTCACAAGAAAATTTGAATGGTTCCAAATTGATAATAAATGCTTTTAACAAAGTATTATTGCAAGTGTCCAAAATTAGGCATGATTAGACACATGTCAAGACAATAAAAAATTTAAATATTTGTTTTAGATTAAATTTTAATTTAGTGGTATGAATTCAAATCATCACATCTTTAGGGTTGGAAGGTTAGGGTTTTTAGTGGGAATGAAAGAGAGAGCAAAGAGAAGTAGTAGCAAATGCAAGATGAGATGTTCAACGTGGGTGGAGATTGGAAGAATAAAAATCGAGAGGAAGAAGATTTTTCCAAGACATTTTTAGGTCTACTGTTCACGTTCAATCAGAAGGTGGAACTGATGTAATTTGATCATACTTTCTTTTTAGAAAAGTGTTCCTCTATGTCTGATACCACATATGTAGCACCCCACTCCTGCAAGACACGTGCCTGACATTTATGGATGATATCCGAGTTTGTGTCCCACGAGGGTGGCGTGATATTGAGTTGAAATGGAGTAAAGAATGAAGTTGAAAATAAAATAGAAAAGATGGTTAAGGTATAAGATGTGTTTGGTTTTGATGATGGAAGTAAAAATTTGAAAAAATTGCAGTTGAAACAAGTTATTTAAATAAAATTTTAATGTTATTATTTATTTAGAATATGCAACAATCTTGCAGTATATTAGAAACGATGGATCTCCAACATTAGATATGAAAATTTGGTACTTGCGTAATCTCATATAGGATATTATTTTATAAAATAAATAACAAATTAAAGTATTGGTTAAAACTGATATAAAACTCTCTCTCTCCTCCTTTTTCACGCTCTGCCCTCTCTCCTCATCTTTTCTCTCGCCTAACCTACTTTTACCTTAATGCCCCCTTCATCACCTACCCTTCTCTTTTGTTTCCCCTCAGCTAGCTCCCCTTTTTGTCTTTTCCCAGATCCAGCCTTGGGGCTCCCAGCCGCTCCTCCGTGATGAGAGACCCTCCTCCACCATCAGATTCTTTCCCCCCTCTCCTCGCCTTGTCCTCCTCTGGTGCTCGTGGTGTTGTGGTGTTGGCGCCTGGGCAAACCCAGCATGGATCTTCCTTGGGTGTGACTGGCGCTCCCCCTCGAAATCTACCCCGAGCGGTGGTACCTGGCGAGAGTGTGTGGGAGCTTCACAACCCCGTGGTAAGCTTACCTATCACCCTAATGTCCTTCAGGATGGTGTGGTTTCCCCCTATTCAGTTGGTTCGTGCGAGTGCTCGAGTATGGTCGACAGCTTTAGTTGGATTTTTCTGGTCTAAATGCCTGGCATTTCCGATGGTCAGTGCGTGGGCTAAGGCCAGGTGGAGTAGTAAGGGATTTGAGAAAGCTATGCTTATGGAGGATGGTCAGTTTCTGTTCAAATTTTCACAGCAGTCGAACATCAGTGAGATCCTTGAATTAGGGCCTTGCCATATAGGCGACCAACCTCTGTTCTTGCATCAGTGGCAGCCAGGCAAAGGTTTGGATTGGGGCTCTGTGGAGGTCATTCCCATTTCGATGCAGTTTCATGGGCTGCTTATGGAATATTGGACGATAGAAGGCTTGAGCCATCTGGCCAGTGGAATTGGTAAACCAATCAGCATGGACTTTTAGACTGCTAAAATGGATAGAATTGGATATGCTAAAATTTGCATTGAGGTGTTAAAGGACACAGTTCTGTCAGATAAGTTGACTATTCGGAGGTTAAATGAAGCAGGGGAATTGATCAGCCACAGTATTACTCTCACGTATCCATGGAAGCCTAGTGCGGTTGTAGAGAAAAAATGGGTCCCTACAGGGTGTTGGATTCAAGAAGGCGTGCTTGAGACTCGATCCCCGAGGGCATTTAAGGACAAGGTTTAGGTGAGCACGCATCCGCAAGTGACTGCTAAGTAGGTTCCAGAACCGACAGATGGGTTGAACATGATCTCCGATGTAGTAGGGTCTGGGTTAGTCAAAGATGCTTCAGATGGTTCAGAGGGTAGTCCGAATGGTAATTTGCACTTGGATAAAGCCTTAGTGGAATGCTTGGATCAAGTGGAATTGAATAGCCCAAGCAGTGCTCCACTGAATTTACAAATGGTGAGTACCAGCCCTATAACCCCTCCTGTTGCTGTTGTTCGATCAATTCCAGTCACTTTGAAGACCCATGCTGAGTAGATGGGTGGGGAAGTAATGGCACCTGTTGAAAGCAGTGTCAATCATGAACAAACCGTGGTTGTCATTTTGGATGAAGGGGAACTCACTCTAAGCTTGACCAAGCAGCCTAAGCGGACAGCGGTTAGGAGGAAAGCCAAGAAGAAAAAGCACAAAGGGGTGAAGTTCCCTGAGTGTTTATTCTAATGATGTCTATTTTAGTGTGGAACACTAGGGGGCGCAATGACCCCTCTAAAAAGCTGATGGTGAAGCAGCTAGTAGCTAACACAAAGCCTGTTTTGGTAGGTTTGTTGGAGACAAAAATAAAAGCTTTGGTGAACAGGAAGGATTTATTGTTTTTGGGGACTCATTGGAGTCTTATCTCCAATCATACACACCACTATAATGGTAGAATCCTTTGCTGGTATAATTCTGATAAACTTGAAGTTCAGGTGATCAAAATGGGTGCCCAGTTTATGCACTTGCAGTGTAAGGAAATTGGTAAGGATTTTTTTACGGTAATTCTAATCTATGCTTCAAAATTTGCGTTTCAGCATGCTGAGTTATGGACAGAGCTGCTGGCGTTTCATGCTGGAATGGGGGGACTGTGGGTGGTTGACGGAGATTTTAACTGTTGTCTCAATTCTTTAAAAGTTGAAGGTGGAGTGGGTTTTCATGGAGGTGTTGTTGGGGAGTTACAACAATTATTATTTAATTCTGGCTTAGTGGATCTTCGAGGGTGTGGTAGGTGGTTCACATGGGAGAACAAACAAAAAGGCCATATGCATATCCGAAAGAAACATGATTGAGCATTGATTAACCACCACTGGCTATTATCTTTCCCTTTTGATTCAGTGGAGTTCGATGATCCAGTTTTTTTATCACACACCTATTCTCATCCAGCATCAGTTCGATTATCTTAGAGGTGGCGCTCCTTTCCGGTTTTTCAATGGTTTACCGCGAGTGGAGGGATTTATGGCTATGATTGCCAAATTTGGCAGATGGAGATCCCGGTTCCAGTTGATGCAAAAGCTGAAGCTTGCTAAGCACGCTATCAAAATCTTCAGTAAACAGCGAACTCATAATCTACAGGAGTTGAGCACTCACTTGGTGGATATCCAGCAGTAGTGTTATAGGAAGCCCCTCAAAGAAAGACTTCAGGTACTTGAGGTTGATGCCATGCACAAGTACCAGGAGGCTTTGAAGCTTAATGACTCCATCCTACGACAAAAGGCCAGACAAACTTGGCTGAAAGATGGGGATCGCAACATTAAGTATTTCCATGCAGCTATTCTTGCTAGGCGCAACATTAACATTATCACTAAACTAACAGACTCTGATGGGAACATTCATCGGGGTCCAGCAGCAGTGTCGACACATGTTAGGGATTTTTTATTCAGCTTATGGGTAGCTCTGGAGCTTCAAGTCGAGTTGGATTTGGAGTTCGGAATGTCCTGGACTTCACTCCTAGTCATGAAAGAATGGCCTTGCTTATTGCCCCGTTCACAGCAGCGCATGTCAAGGAAGCCTTGTTTCGACTTAATAGCTCCAAGGCCCCCGATCTTGATGGGTTATTGGCGGGGTTCTTCTAGTAGACGTGGGATATTACTGGTTAGTTGGTTATGGAGGCAGTACTTGAGTTTGTCTCTTCTGGGAAACTCTTGTGGGAGATCAACCATACTTACATATCCTTAATTCCCAAGAATGATAGGCCTAATTGGATTATAGATTATAGACCAATATCGTGTTACAATACTGTGTATAAAATTATTGCTTCCTTTTTAGCGAAGCGCTTGAAAGGGGTGTTGGTGGAGGTTGTAAACAATGCTCAAAGGGCCTTTCTTCCGTCAAGGAGTATAGGGGACAACATTCTGTTGCTACAAGAATTGATGGGAGATTATCATACTGGTAAGAAGGTTAATAGCTATGCCTTAAAAATTGATCTTTTTAAAGCCTTTGACTCACTCGATTGGGAATACTTGCAAGAATGTATGCTGGGGATTGGATTGCCTTCAAGGCTTTGTCTTCTAATTTCTCAATGTATTCAGACAACCTCCTTGATCATCTTAATTAGTGGACATTCGACAAAGCCTTTTCAGCCTCAACGGGGAATTAGACAAGGGGATCCCCCTTCCTTTTACTTATTCACGCTGGCAATGGAGGGCTTATCACAGTTACTTTCCAAATTGGTATAATGTAATGGGCACTTTCAATACCATTACAAATGAGCTGACCTGAAATTGTCTCATCTCATGTATGCAGATGATGTGATCCTTTTCTGCAAGGCGGAGCCGCAAGTGCTAGTGATGATGATGAACATTATGGACACTTTTTTTTGCTGGTCAGATTTGCGCATTAATTTTTAGAAGAGTGGTATTTATTTATCCTCAGATGTCCACAATCGGGAAGAGCTTAGCAATCTTGTCGGGCTATCTCTTCATGGTACACCGTTCCGATATTTGGGGGTTCCTATTACCTCAGGTAAGCCTCGGTTTATTGACTTCTTGCCACTGCTAGAGAAATTAAAGAGTCGAATTAATGCCTGGCAGAATCATTTCCTCTCTTTTGCAGCTAGAGTTAGCCTTATTGTTTCTGTTTTGAATAGCATGCATATTCATTGGACGGCTCATGTCTTTATTCCAAAGAAAGTGATCAAAGAAATGGAGCGAATTGTTAAAGCTTCCTATGGTCTGGAACTCACGAAACTAGTAAGGGTGCGAAAGTTAAGTGTAGCGAGATTGTCATTCCTAAGAAGCAAGGCGGTTTGGGTATCATTTTGTTCACCAAAACGCAACGATGTCTTCTTCTGAAACGAATTTGGTGTCTTTTTGTAGACAAAGAGGCTTTGTGGGTCAAATAGGTGCAAGTCTACCACCTTATGGGCAAATCTTCTGGTGTCTTCTACTGCGGCTTGATGACTCATGGATTTTTAAAAGCCTTCTACAATTGAGGGATTTGATTTATCCTTTCATCAGAAATAGAATTGGGAGTGGTGAGGATACTTTTTTCTGGTTTGATAATTGGTACGAGAGGAGTCCTCTCTGGCTTCAGCCTGATTTAATAGTGGTTAGGAACCGAATTCCTAAGGCAACATCTCTTGCTTGGGTTGTTCGAGAGGGTAATCGCTTGTTTAGGTGCAGATTCGGACATCTTATTTACAGGTATTTGAATGGCATTAGATTGAGTAACAATCCAAAACAGGTGCGATGGACTGCTTCCCAGAATGGTATTTTCACTACTTTTTCAGCCTGTGGCATAGGGCAAGGGTCGGAAGCTCAGGTACCGTGAGCTGCCTTGGTTTGGAATCAGGTTTTGTGCCCGAAAGCTGCATTCTTCTTGTGGCTCGCTATTAAAAATAGGTTGAGAACAAAAGATAGGTGGTTTGAGACTTTTGACCCTATTTGTGTGTTGTGTAAGCTTGTAAACGAAAGCAGAAATCACTTGTTTTTTGAATGTGAGTATACCAAAGTGGTGTGGAGTCGTATTTTGCATTTACTAGGCACTTTGAATTCTGAAAATGAGTGGACTGATGTGCTAGCTGAAGTTATCCAAAAAACCAAAAAAGGGAGGTTGGATGGTTTACTCATTAAGATCTCGTTTCAGTTGGCTATTTATCAAGTATGGAGGGAGAGGAACCTTCGAATTTACAAGCAAATGGAAAGAGGCAAATATGAGCCGGCAGATAACATAGTTAACTTGATTAGGGAGGCCATCTTCGTGAACGGTAAACAGGACTCTATACGACTAGCATTGAGGCAGCGTTGGTTTCTCTAGTTAAAGTGGTTTGTATTGATTGTGCTTTTGCGTTAGTAGGGGTTCCTTCCCCCACTTAGATTACCTTTGAAGGCTTGTTAGCTTTTGTATATTGTAGACTTTTATTTTTTTAGTAATATAGTTCTTTAAAATAAAATAAAAACAAATTAAAGTATTATTTTTTAATATGTTTATTTAATTTTTAATTTTTTATTAATATTTTATTAATGTAACTAATGGTTAAAAATGATAAAGGACTAAATGGGTGGTAGCGGTGGCCTCAGGGCAAAGTTAAAACAATGTCATTTGGGTCAATAGAATTCTGATCGAGTGGACACTAGTGCAGATCGATTTTACTACCCACAGATGATGTGAAGACTTATATTTAATGCAACTCTTCGTTTTCGTCAAAATAATTTGAGTATTTCATTGTCCAGTTGAAATGTGATTACTTATTTAATATAAAAAGTCATGTTAAAAAAAAGATGACAATTAACCTAAATAACTATTCATTTTTATGTGATTTATCGGTCATATAACTAAAATACAAACAAAAAATAAAAATTTAAACTAAACTATCTTATTTTAAAATTAAACATAAAATAAAAAACTTCTTATTTTGATTCGTCATCCTCTATTAAAATAACTACTTCTTCATAAATGGAGACTATGGTTCGATGAACTATTTAGTTATAAAAATAAATGAAATTTAAATAATAACATTCGCAGATTTTCCATGAAAAAATCCGACGACTTGCTACTCTTCCATTATTGGCATATAAATTGGAAGGGAAAGGATTTGTAAAAACTGGTTCAACCAAATTCTGCTGAGGTTGAACGTTGTTGCATGGATCCATTATTCTGCATGATCTCGACTATCGAATACCTGCAAAACAAATAAAGGCACGCCAGGGGTTGGTTCCCGAAAAGCCCCTCCGATGCTCAAGTTAGTCTTTTGTAGAATATTTGGCTGCTG
>JANVCL010000214.1:1122450-1135443 GCA_026546855.1 Erythroxylum incrassatum | reverse complement strand
TTGAGTTTGGAACTTCAAAGAACTTCTTCGCAGACCCTTTGATGAGTTGGCGAAGATGATTCCAGTACTGGAGGTGCAGGGCCATCGTTGATTGAGATGGAGTGATTGTGATCACCCTCGTAAGTCATGATAAGCATCATTAAATCATCCAGAGCACGATCCACATAATATATGGTAAGCTATGTTATAAATTATTTAGTTATACACATTAAATAATTAAACAAGATTAAATAGTGATGATCTATAATATAAAGATCGCATAAATTTTAAACCTTACTCTTCTGTAAAAATTCATGGGAGAATTCCTAGGATTCTAACTCGTGACTTTGATTTATATAACATGCTGGAAGCTTTACTTAAATGATAGGAGATGGACTCCACCAGATAAAGCAAACACACCAATAAAAAAATTGAGATAAAAGGGACACATAAGATTTAAAGTGAAAAACTCCTTAATGAATATGGAGAAAAACCACGGACAATAATAAAAAGCAAATATTATAAGAGGAAGATCTCACAATCCACACCAAGAATTATACACAATGTTATGGGAAAGAGATTTTTTGTATGTGTAAAACCTTAAACATATGCCTCCTTATATAGCCTTAATGGAGGCTTCTATGTTCTCTCTTTATCAACATGGGATTTAAGCCAACAATCTCTCACTTGGAGATTTGATTGAGAACCAATCAATCTCCATATCATTATTTATATATTGTCATTTCTATGCTGTCTACGCCTCTGCCAAGCCATATAAGGATCTACACCATATGAATTTATCAATGTTAATTGACTTTGTTAGTGCATCTGCTAGGTTCTCTTTTGTGTGAATTTTTTGCATGTCCACACTTCCATCTTCCATCACTTCACGAACAAAATGATATTGAACTCCTATATGTTTAGTTCTGGAATGAAAAGTTGGATTCTTTGTAATATGCAAGGCACTCTGATTATCACAATACAAAGGGATTTTCTCTTGTAGATGTCCAAGATTCTCCAAAAATCTTTTTACCCAGATCGATTCCTTGTGTATAATCAGCTTCTTTTGTAGATAATGCTACAATTATCTGTAGTTTAGACACCCAGCTCATAGTCCTCATGTAATAGTAAAAACATAGCCTATAGTGGATTTTCTTTTATCAAGATCACCTGCAAAATCAGAATCAAAATATCCTTTGACAATAAATTCAGATCCTTCTTAACATAGAGCAACATTTGAGGTCCCTTTAATATATATTAGGATCTTCTTTACATCCCACCAGTGTTCTCGACCAGGATTCTCCATATAACGACTAACCACTCCCACTATATGTGCAATGTCTGATCTTGTGCAAATCAAAGCAAACATTAAACTTCTTACAACTGATGCATACAGTACTCGAGGCACCTTCTTCTTCTCTGCTTCACTGTTAGGGTTTTTACTTGAGGATAAATTAAAATTTACAGGAAGAGGGGGAGAAATTGACTTACAATCTTGCATATTGAAGCATTAATTCTTCTGAGAAAGTCAAATATTCTTGTTATTTCTGTCTCTGTAAATTTGCCCTAAAATTTTGTTTGCTGGTCTTAAATCCTTCATTTCAAACTCCCTAGCTAACTGAGCCTTCAAATCTTGAATACGATCTTTGTTGGGGCTTATAACCAACATGTCATCAACATATAACAATAATACAATGAAATCATTATTATCAAACCTCTAGAAATATACACAAGGATCTGCACTAAATTTGTTGAATCCACGACTCATTATGAAGGAATAAACTCTTTTGCACCAACATCTTGGCGCCTATTTTAAACTATACAAAGATTTGTTCAATTTGCAAACCAAGTTCTCTTTCCCTGGTTCTTAAAAACCTTCTAGTTGTTGCATGTAAATTTCTTCTTCAAGATCTCCATGAAGATATGCAGTCTTTACATCTAACTACTCTAAATGTATATCAAATGTTGCACACATAGCTAGGACATTCTAAATTGCATTGAGACAAACTACAGGTGAAAAAATTTCAATAAATTCGATACCTTCTTTCTAAGCATATCCCTTTATCACTAACCTTGCACGATACCACTCCACCTGATCATCACTGTTATGTTTGATCTTTTACACCCATTTGTTGCTAATGGGTTTTCTCCCTTGTGGTAGTGGCACAAGCTTCCATGTCATATTCTTATAAGGAGCTTCTATTTCTTCCTGCATTGATGTCATCCAAAGTGATGCATCTGAGCTATTTGTTGCTTCTTGGAATGTTGATGGTTCACCATCTTCTGTTAAGAGACAGTATGCAACATTGACCTCTATAATATAATCAGACTGTCAAGTTGGGAATATCCTTTCACAGTTTGACCGGTGAACTTTTGTATTTTCATATTCAATCGGTTCTTGCTCCTCGTGATCTGATATAGCTTCAGTATAATCTTTTTGTTCAGTCTCTCTTTCCTCCTGAATCATTACAACTTCAGAATTTTCTTCAGACGTGCTATTTTGATCTTTCTTTTGCAGTTTATCTTCTGCAAATATGACATCTCTGCTAATGACGAGCTTATGAGAAGTGGGATCCCACAATTGATACCCCTTAACTCCATCAGCATACCCTATAAATCTACATTTTACGGATTTTGGATATAGTTTAGTGATATCTATACATCATGAACACATGACTTCCAAATGTGTGTAATTGAGAATAGTCTGTTGGTTTAATGGTCCATATCTCCATTGGTGTCTTCAGATCAATCAATCTTATTGGTGATCGATTAATCACATAGTAGGCGGTCTTCACTACTTCTGCCCAGAAAGACTTTGCCATACTTGCAGTTGTCAACATGGTTGTACTTCTTTTAATCAGAGTTCTGTTCATTCGCTCTGCCACTTCATTTTGTTGACGAGTCTGAGGCACCGTGAATTGACGTTTGATACCTTCTCGATTACAAAAATCAATAAACTCATCACTAGTTTATTTTCCACCATTATCAGTCTTGAGGCACTTGATTTTCTTCCCCGTCTCTAACCCAATTTGTGCTTTAAATGTTGTGAAGGTTGGAACTGTATCTCCGTTTCTCTTGATAAGATACACATAACATCTTTTAGAATAATCATCATTAAAGGTCATAAAGTACTTTGCTCCACCCAGAGACATAACCAGTGCTTGTCATACATCAAAGTGAATCAATTCTAGAATATCTCTACTTCTAAAATTTGATGCATTAAATTTCGGTCTATGCTGCTTACTTGTAACGCAATGCTCAGAGAAGGGTAATGATACCTTCGGGAGACTAAGGAGTAGTTTTTGCTCAGCAAGAATCTTCATCTGATATGTGACAAAGTTTACGGTGCCATAATTTTGTTGCATATTTTGCAAAACTAACCGATGCATTTGCTTCCATGTCTCCCATAAGCTTGTATAAGTTTGCAGTTATCCTTCGGCCTTTAAGACTACAAGCGCTCCTTTGATCTCCTTCATAACTCTATTTTGAATGGATGTCTTACACCCAATTTCATCCAGTTGTCATCAAGACAATAAATTCTTCTTCAAGCCTTTCACATGTCGCACACTTTGTATAGTGTGAATTGTACCATCATACATCTTCATCTTAATGGTGCCAATCCTAGCAATCTTCAAGGCATGATCATTTCCTATGTACACAGATCCTGCAGAGATAGATTTATAAGTGTGAAACCAATCTCTACAAGGAGTCATATGCCACGTTGCTCCTGAATCATTTATCCAAGCATCAGTGAGCTCTACTCTGTCCTTGAACACCATTGCTACTTCACTATATAAGATTTCTCCATTGGCAACACATCCCTAAGAAGTTGATGCTTCAGAGGCCTTGTCTCCACCTTTCTTGAATCGAAATTGACTTTTAAAGTGTCATCTCTTACCACAGTTGTAACACTTGATATTTTTTTACTTCTAGATTTTGACCTTCCTTGTTTGTGACTCCTAGTAGAATCACGCTCCATTGACCGTCCTCTCATCATCAATAAGGATTACGTTTGATGCGAACTTGTCAGCCTTTCTTCCTTATTGATGCGTCTGTTTTCTTCTTCAAGAATCGAAGCAGCAACATCATCAAATACCAAAGTATCTATGAAGATGTTACTGGTTAGATGAATGATTAGTTGTTCATATGAATATTGAAGACTTTGAAGTAGAATCTTCGTACGTTTAGTTGAATTTACATTATGTCCCTACTTTGAAAGTTGAGAGCATAGAGAGGTTAGAGTATTGATATGCTTTGTTATTGAAATAGATTTAGACATTCGGAGTATGTAAAGTCTCCTCTTTAGAAAAATTTTGTTGTGAAGAGACTTAGCTTCATATAACTTTGTAAGATGATCTTATATCTCCTTGGTTGTTTTCTTTTCCTCTACACCTTGCAAGATATCATTCGATAGACCAAGATGCAAATTGACATGGCCAAAGCATCTATTCGTTTCCATTTGATGTTTGTTAAGATATATTATATATATCTTTTATTTAGTTTTGGCATCTTAATTGGACATATAAAATATTAATCGTAGTGGGATTCAAAAATATGTGGTTGTCACACTTGTAGTTATGAAAGAATCCTACACTATTTGAAGCCTATTATCATGCTGCTACTTGAATTGTTTTACTATTGGACATGTTGGTAATTGAATGGTGTTAATTCTGGATTACGTGGATTTTGCAGATAGAAGAAAATAAAGGGAAGTGGTTGTTACGTGTTGGAATTGGGACGTTGTTGTTGCATGGTTGAAGTGGGATTCTTCTCGCTTGAATGTATCGTGCACATCTCAAAACATAGCTGAAGTTAATCTCATGCCAGGGTGGTATAATGACGATAGAGGGTGCGTTAATTGTTATTGAAAATCGGTGCTGCACGTGCATGTCTTTGTGGATTGCTTGACACCGTGGGTTAAGGTGTTGATTTTTTCATATTTTTTTATTTGGGGTTGTGCACGTGTTCTGAGTGAAAAACACCGTGGGTTAGTTTATATTTTCCAGACTTGGTCTTTTGGGATTATGCGTGAGATATACATGGTGTGTGGAGTATCCCGTATGGTTTAATTGGAGCTATTGAAGCTAGGATGAATCAGTTCAATTGGTGAACATATTTTTAGATATATTTCGAGAAGCTGAAACCATAGGGAAGTCTTTCTTTTATCTCAATTATATCGTTGTTCTGTTCTTAGTTGATTGAGTGCTTGAGTTATTTTTATTAATATTAGTTTAAATAAAAGTAGTTTAGAAAAATCCTCTGACGATGTTAACATGATTCGGTCATGTTATTGGGTGTGAAAATTTTTCACGGGAAGTGAGGTTAAGAGATAGTTACAAGGATTGAGCAGTGCTGCTTCAGTGTGATCTTGTGTAAATCTATTGCACTTTCTTGAAAGTCTTAATCTAGGTGAGAGCCTCGCAAATAAATTTATTGCACTTTCTGGTGTTTTTATTATTTCGTTTTGATTGTTTTTATTTTTCGTTTGTGCTAGAGACATCTACGAAAAATTGGACAGTTTGTGAAATAATTATCACCTTCGATTTTTCAATTGGTATCAGAGTGAGGTCACCGATTTAGAACTTGGTAGCAAGTTGGTGCAAATGATAGTTTCGTGAACATGGCTATAAGAGTGGGTGCTTCAATCACCAGACCACCACTATTGGATGGATCTAACTATCCTGCATGGAAATCACAGATGAAAGTCTTCATCCAAGCTCAAAGCATGAAAGCTTGGCATTTGGTAGTACATGGGTGGACATATCCGATGATCACTGATGATAAAGGAGAGACAGTTCAAAAAGATCCATTCGAATGGAAAAGAGTCGAAGAAGAAAGTGCACTTAGAAATTCAATAGCAATGCATGCGATATTTAGTGCTATTGATGAGGGATGATTCTCAATGATATTAGCTTGTGAATCGGCTAAAGAAGTGTGGGATGCCTTACAAACTATTCATGAAAGGTCCAAATCTGTGATAGGGTCGAAACTACAGATGTTAGTTGTGAGGTTTGAAGAACTAAAGATGGATGAAAATGAGACTATTGAATACTTTCATGAAAGATTGCGAGATATAGCAAATCAGGCACATCAACTGGGGAAAAAATATTCCAATCTAAAATTAGTTAAGAAAACGTTGAGATCACTACCTTTGAGATTTGTTCTAAAAATTGCAGCAATAGAGGAGGCCCACGAAATTAATGATTTGTCATTGGAAAAAGTAATTAGAATTCTTACAATTTTTGAAATGAATCTTTTATGGGGTAAGCAAGAAAAAAGAAAAGGATTAACACAACAGGTGGAAACTGGAAAAAGTGTGAATGATACGGAAGATGAATTGGATGAAAATGAAGACTTGGTACTACTCACACGAAATTTTGGTAAATGGCTAAAAAGAATGAAAAAGGACAGACCCAACTTTAGACAATATGGTGGGAGTTCATAGAGTAACAATTTAAAACAAGAAGTCAAAAAACAAAAGGGTGAAAGAAAGGTAAGGAGAATCCAATGTCATGAATGCCAAGGTTTCAGACACATTTAAGCCGAATATGCTAATACCTTGAAGAAGAGAAAAGGAAAATACTTTATGAGCACCTAAAGTGAGAATGATTCTGAGAGTGAATATAGTAGTGAAGAAGAAATCGCTAACGGTGTTGTATTAGTTGCTTTGTATAGCAAAAGTCCAATTACTTGCTTAACAGTAACTGAGAAGGAAGTAATTGAAATTAGAAAAGGGAGAAAATAAAAAAATTTCAAACAACTCAGCTTAAGACCCAATATCATATTACGACAGCAGTGGAAGTGGCCTGATGATAAAAAAAGGGAATATTTTTTAGGATTACAAAGCTATGTATGAAAATGGGTGAAAACGTGTAGAAAGAATGAAAGATTAAAGGAAGAGGCTCTTTCCATGAAGAACACCATACAAGAGTTAGAAAAGAAATTGATGTTGATATCAGATGAGCATGGTGAAGCTAGAATGAAATTGGAAAGTACTGAAAAGAGATTGAGAATGCTGAATGGAGGCATAGAAAAACTAGAAAAGTTGATAGAAATTGGTAAGGTTAAAGGGAATCTTAAAGGCATCAGCTATCAGGGTGGGTAAGTGCTCTAAAGTGAATGAGGAGAAAAATGATATGTCCAAATCTACCCAAGAGGTAGAAACATTGAAAAAGAATCAAAGATTTGTACCCACATGTCATTTTTGTGGAGTTATTGGGCATATAAGGCCAAGATGTCATCAGTTCCTGCAGATGCTCTGTTTCAAAGAAGGCAAAGCCGACAAATTATACATCCTTCACAAAAATTTTAACATCAGCTCTCAGTACCGAAATCTACTCAGGTAAAAAAGAGTGAATTGCAAGCTCTCATAGTTCTTACATCAATGAAGGCAACTTTGCAACATGGTTGGTACTTTGATAGTGGATGTTCACGCCACATGACAGGGGAAAAGAATTACTTAACTAATTATTAGAATTGTATGGATGGTCATATTACCTTTGGAGATGGAAAGAAGGCTTCGGTGATCGGTAGAGGAACATTATGAGTGGATGGTATGCCTCCTCTCAAGAATGTGCTCCATGTCGATGGATTAAAAGCAAATTTGGTAAGTATAAGCCAGCTTTGTGATGATGTTTTGATAGTTAAATTTACAAGTGATGAATGTAGGGTACTAACTGAACAAGGAGAATGTCTTGTGAGCGGCAAGCGATCAGCCGACAATTGTTACATGTTGCAGGTCATGACTACTTTTAAATTAGCCACTCACGATAATAACATTGATTTATGGCATCAAGGCTTAGGCACGTAAATTTTGATCTCATCAGTAAATTAACAAAATCGGAGGCTGTGAAGGGTCTAGCCAAAATGAATAAAAAAGGAAAATCAACTTGTAGTATGTGCCAAATGGAAAAACAGATAAGAGTGTCACATAAAAAGGTTAGACATGTTACCTCATCTCGCATACTTGAATTAATTCGCATGGTTTTGGTTGGTACAACACAATATGATAGCATTGGTGGAATGAGATATTTTCTAACTTTTGTTGATGATTATTAGATATATACTTGGGTGTCATTTTTGAAAGAAAAATAAGATGCTTTCAATGCTTTTAGAAGCCTATGTGTGCAGGTCATGAATTTGAAAATGTGACCATATTGAGAATTCGATTGGATTACGGAAGGGAATTTGAGAATACAAGCTTTAATGACTTTTGTGATGAGTATGGCATCATACAAAAATTTTCAGCACCCAAAACTTCACAACAAAATGGAGTTGCTGAAATGAAAAATAGAACACTTCAAGAAATGGCCAGGTCTATATTGAATGAAAGTAAATTGTCTATGCAATTTTGGGCCGAAGTAGTTAATACAACATGTTACATATGTAACAGAGTGTATCTTCAAAGCATCTTGAATATGACATCCTATGAACTTTGGAAGGGCAAGAAACCAAATGTAAGTTACTTTCATGTTTTTGGAAGTAAATGTTATAATTTTAGAGATTGGGAATAGCTTGGAAAATTTAAGAGCAAAAGTGATGAAGAAATTTTTATTGGCTATTCAACTCACAGTAAAGCTTATCGAGTATATAATCAAAGAACCAAGAAAGTGCTAGAGTCCATAAATATTGTGATAGATGATGTATCTCAACATAACCAACCCTTTGAACCAGCTCAAACAAGCAACGAGACGAGATTGAAAAATTGCCCAGATCTGCAGTTAGTTGCTGTTAAGGAAGCAACTGCGCAAACTGAAGAACTTTCAGTTACTTCAAATGATGAATCAACCAAAACACTAGAAGCAAAAATTATTCCTTTAAATGCTCAAAACTTGAGAGAAGCTAATTTGAATCGTGATTCTTCATCTCGAATCCAAAGAAATCATCCAGTAGAGAACATCATTGGAGATTTTAGTGAAAGAAGAAAAACAAGGGAAAGACAAAGGATTGGTTATCGAGAACTTACAGGATACTTATGCTACACATCTTTATTTGAGCCAAAGAATGTTAAAGAAGCTCTACAAGATGAGTTTTGGACAACATCTATGCAAGATGAATTGATTCAATTTACACGGAATAATGTATGGGAATTAGTGTCAAAATCATCAGATACTAATGTAATTGGAACAAAATGGGTGTTTTAGAATAAAACAAATGAACATGGTAATGTAACTAGAAATAAAGCAAGGTTAGTAGCTCAGGGATACTCTCAGGTAGAAGGAATAGACTTCGACGAAACGTTGCACCGATGGCACGACTTGAATCTATTAGATTATTATTGGGCATAGCATGTGTGAGGGGTTTAAGCTTTATCAGATGGATGTAAAGAGTGCTTTTTTGAATGAGTTTATACAAGAAGAAGTGTATGTTGAGCAACCAAAAGGATTCATTGATTCAGCCCATGCAGATCACGTCCATAAGCTAGAGAAAGCTCTTTACAATCTCAAACAAGTACCAAGAGCTTGGTACGAAAGGCTTACTCGGTATATTATCAAGCAAGGATATAAACGAGGTAGTGTTGACAAAATTTTGTTTGTTAAAAAGTTCAATTCTGATTTTGTGATGGCTCAGATCTATGTTGATGGTATTGTGTTTAGTGCTACACATCCAAAGATGGTAGATGATTTTGTCAAGTTAATGATATCTGAATTTGAAATGAGTATGGTAGGTGAGTTGAATTTCTTTTTGGGTTTGCAAGTTAAACAAGTGAAGGTTGGAGTTTTTATATCGCAAACCAAATATGTCAACTTCATAATAAAGAAGTTTGGTCTTGAGAATGCCAGAGATGTAAGAACACCTATGAGTGTCTCAACGAAACTAAACAAAGATGATAATGGTAAAAATGTTGATGACAATTTATATCGCAGCATGATCGAAAGTTTTTTATACTTGACTGCAAGTAGGCCAAATATTTGTTATAGTGTTAGTATATATGCTCGCTATCAAGCCAACCCAAAAGAAACACAGCTGATAACAGTCAAGAGAATTATCAACTAGTATGTAAGCAAAACATCTGATTTTGGGATATGGTAGACATCAGACTCGACATCTTGTCTAGCTAGATATAGTGATGCGGATTGGGTTGGAAACTTAGACAATCGTAAAAGTACTTTAGGAGGTTGTTTCTTCCTAGGAAACAATTTGATTGTTTGGTATAGCAAGAAGCAAAATTCAATTTCACTATTTATAACATCTCATTATCCCATGTTAGGGGCTAGAACCTTATAATAGTGTATATGAGAGATTGTTGTGAAGTTAGAAAGTACATTTCATACTCATACATAATATAGCATACACACACATGTGAATATTGATTTTTGCAAATTAAAATAATTATATATGCATTCATTAACATTTTCCAGGTATGATTGATTATAAATGTGAATATGTAGGGAATTGTGGTTTATATGTGTTGAAAATTGATTTGGTGATAATGCTTATTGATTTAGAATTTTTTGGTGAATTTTAGGAAATTTTGAGTATTTTTGGACTAGGAAAAATGTCAAGTGGCAAGTCAATTGACGAATGGTAGTAGAAATAAGTGTAAAATGACAACTGAAATAATTGGCTAACAGTATTAGGATTTGTGAGAAAATGAAATTGAAAATTTGGGAGACAATTGGAGTAGAAATTGGAGGCAAATAGAGAACTAGGTAAGGCTATGGGAAGTGGGCAAACTTAATCTTTATTTCACGATTTTACTGGAAAGACCTAGTTTGTTTGTTCTTGCTTTCTCCTTTTTTGTGATTTTCTTCATCTTCTTCACGGATTTTCTCACCAACCTCCATCAACGTTAAATCTAGCTTTCTTATCCCTTACTTGCTAGTCTCACCTTATTGTTTTCTCCACTTGCCACAAGAAACTGAAACCTGCCAACCTCCACAATGATGTACATAGGTTGCATAAGGAGTTAGGGCTTCTTGGTGTTTTTGAAGAACTTGAAGTTTTAACAAGTAACTAATATGTTAATTCTCATGAGTGGTAGGAATATGAAACAAATATGGTGTTTAATTGATATTACATGATCATGAGAAAAGAGGTTATTAAACATTGATGTCTTGTTTGTGTGTTTTTACAATCAGTATTTCATAAGATGGTGTTGAAGTGATTTTTGAGTTTGAAAAATCAATGAAAATATGTATAAAACAGTGCAGAAATTTTTTGGAGAAATGATAGGTGTATGCTCTGTTTTGCTATTGATATACGTATGTTTTGTTTTCATTGTTGATTGCGTGAATCTTGTTGGGTGATTTAGGAATGAACTAAATTGAGATTAGAGATAAGGAATAGGTGTAAGGTGAAATCATGATATAGAGAGGATTAAAATGATAAGTTTAAGATGAAGTGAAAGTATTAATTGAGAGGAAGAGAATGCAAAAAAATGAAAGAAATGTAGAAAACATGATGAAGATGCGTGAGTGATAGGTTCTATTTTTAATGTTTATGAACAATCATAGACTTTGATTTGTTTGTGATCAAGTTGAGCTAAAGTGGAAGTAGGAATGAAGAGGAAATAAGGACATAAGTTAGAAATGGGAGATTAAGCAAAAGAGAGGAAGGAGAGAAGAAAAATCTACAGTTCGTGAATCTGGAGAAGAAACTAGGCAGTGCACGATCGTGCAGAAGCACGATTGTGACATTGGTGATGCATCTCGCAATACACAATCGAGCACAAGTACGATCGTGACATTGCGCTATTGACTGGGATTGCATGACCGTGATAATGAAGGCAGACTGATAGTTGACAATTTTGAACATCCTTCATTCTTTTGGTTATAACTTCTTCTCTTGACTTCCAAATGACTTGAAATTTGAACCAAAAAACTCCTCACATATTTTTCTTTCTCTCCACCAAAATTTATGTCCATCTGAATTCATTCGGAAAATATGGATTGATGAGTTTATGATGAAAATGATGAAGTGTGCTAGAATGATTTCACTGAATAGTCAGAAGCATTTTGGCCCTATTTCGATCTATAGATTTCCAAATGGATTTTTTTATTTAGATTAAACTAGAGACATATGGATACAAATTTCATGAAGAAATTGAATTTCAATTCTATCTCTGAGAATTCCAAAATTTGGCTTGAATTTGAGTATAGAGAAATGTTGTAGTTTAAGAATAGTCCAAAGTATTTTGAGTATAACTTTTGGAATACTGAATCAAATTGTATTCTCTTGGTGTCATTAAAAACGTTAGACATAGGGAAACAATTTTCTAGAAGAAAGTGTTGCCAAATTACTCCATTTTACTTGTCATAATGATCATGCAAAGTTGACCCGAAAGTCTATTTTTAGAAAAATCTGGAATGATCAATTAAGTTATGAACTTAGATTCAATATGTTCTATTGAGGTGTAACCGTAAGTTTAAATTATATTTATGTGAGTTCTGGTATATTAATGATTAAGTGATGAGAAAAGTGAAAAAAAAACCCAGGATTGTCATTGAGCATGCATAGTATATGATCCATATATACATATGTGCATAAAGGAGTACTTATATAATTGTACAAATTTGTGATATGTGTAAATGTATATTGCATGATATAGAGGAGGATTTAGAGCATCCACATCCAGATGTTGCCGAGAATTCGAGGCAATAGCTATCTGGAGCAACTTATGAGTAACCTAGACGGTCTTACTTAATTAATTTTTTATGTTACGATATATGTTATATATCTAAGTAATTAGTTTTGGCATTATTTAGTAATTGGACATATAAGATATTAATTGGAGTTTGACTTGAATTCAAAAAGCTATTGGGGATAATCTTCTAGTTGTGATAGAGTTCTATCTCTAATTGATGTGTATCTTGGTAAGATCTGGTGTGGATCATGTGTGTGTGTGGCCAAGGGGGATTTTGAATGTGCAGATAAAGTTGTTGTTTTGGTTGCCTGCATAACTATCACACAAACATAGAGAAGCAGTTGATGCAAAGTTGATCCTAACCTTTGATAAGTCTGTCATATATTCTTTAATCTCGAAGGTAGCGATTTGCTATGTGGGTATGAATT
>JANVCL010000214.1:1045472-1072557 GCA_026546855.1 Erythroxylum incrassatum | reverse complement strand
TAATTAAGATGTGAGAGAAATTAAAGGGTAATTTTGGAAGTAAAATCATAAATATGCATAAAAAGTCACAAACGACACTTATTTTGAATAATTAAAATCCCTCTAAAACGACACTTATGTTGAATAGGAGGGAGTATATACAACCCCGAAGCAGTTGGTGGTGATATAAAAGATTGCTGGTGCTGGCACATGTTATACTTGAGCTTACTTTAACCCATATAGTGAATTACAAGCAAATTTGATAACTGTTCTCTGACTTTAGATCTATAATCTATCTGTGATGTATTTGATCGTTAATGGATGGATTTATAAACTTTGTGTTAAGTCGAGTTGTGGTTTTCTGACAATTTTTTTATCTGAAAAGAGATGTTAAAGAACATCTTTTTGGACGTAAAGAATAAATTTGAGACTGCCCTTGGAATACTTAAGAAGGAGAAGATCACTATAGCTCCTGAGGATCCAGCTGCTGTGTCTCAATATGCCAAAGTCATGAAGACTATTAGAGAAAAGTAAGCTGTTTCTTTTCTTTTCTTAACTTTACTCATTTCTCTCCAGTTGTCTCATCTAACCTTGACACTTGATGACTTTACTATTAGCTCGGAACATCTGTTTTATTGTCTTGATGCTTGCATAATTTTGTACTATATTTGTTTCTATTGAAGTTGGAATTAGTTCAGTACTACTCTATGAGAACTTATGTAGTATATCCTGGTGCTGCTTATTTTTTCTTCTATCTTTCTTTTGATATCATGACAGAAACATTCCTTACTTCTTTAAGTGCTCTATATTTCTTTGTGAGAAAGTGTGGCAAATCCTGTTTGTAGATCACTAAGATCTGAAGCTACCAGAAAATGAGAAAATATATTTGAAAATATGCTTTAAGATGCAACTTTGCCAACATTTTTCTGTGAATTGAGCTGCCCTTTTACTTCTTTTTAGTGGTATTCTTTTATTGTTTCATCAAACATTACAGAGAACCTTAACCAATGCCTTTTTTTCCCAGAGAAATCATAAAAACAAGAAATATTCATTAAGACGGTATCTTAAATAACTCTGCATTCACCAGCACATTCTAGTTGCCATTCTAATTACAATTTCGTTAGATGAATTCATGTAACTTGCTTGTGACTTTTTGTGACTTCAATGTTATGAATGGTTAACATCATATCAGAATAAGTTTGAGTAGAATTTTAAGTATGCTTGGCAGCCATCTTATGTTGAATAAGGAGTTAGTAGTTTAAGTATGTTTGCAGCCATCTTTTGTTCCATCTTTTATCATATTTAAAATTTCGATCTGCTTGTTCTAGATCTTTATCCATTTTGCTCCCATCGTAATAAATCAATGCTACTGCTCTAAGTAGTCATAGTTTGCATTGTTAGTTTGCTGCATTTGCATTCATCTGTATTGCTAAGATTCAAATTTTATGTTTGCCAACTATTTCTTGTATCTTCTGCAGGGCTGACTTGTTCTCTGAATCACAAAGAATCAAGTATACCATTGATACGCGAACAAAAGATATTCCAGATGCTCGAACATATTTATTGACATTGAAGGAAATTCGAATTAAGTATGTCTCAAGTTCTGTCCTATTTCTTACTGTATTTGAGGTTCTGTTATGTTGAAATTAGAGCTCATATACCCACGTTTATGTTTATGTGGATGCACCATTTTCCCCTGCATTATACTTGACCCTTGGAGGGAAAATAAGACTAATTGTCCTCTGGTGATGACTCTTGAATTACTTAGTGCATGTCCTGTTTCCTCAAGCAGTCATTGTTGTCTTTTCCCTGCAGGAGGGGTCTCACTGATGAACTTGGTGCTGAGGCCATGATGATGGATGCTCTGGAAAAAGTAGAAAGTGAAATAAAGAAACCTCTGATGAGGAATGATAAGAAAGGAATGTCACTTCTGATGTCAGAGTTTGATAAGATCAACAAGAAGTAAGCTGTTTTACATGCAATTAATCTTCATATGTATATGCTGTTAGGTTAAATGGTGATAAAGCTACTAACACAGTTGAGTGTAGCATGAGTTTTTAGGACTTGAATGACTGATTTATTGCTGGCCATTAGTAGGTGCCACTGAATGTCCCTAACATATGTTTAATTATTGAGTTGGAATCATCTTAGCACATGCATGTAGTATGGTTATTAGCGTACTTGCTATCATGAGTTGTAATAATGTGATTTTATACCTTTTGTTACCGATCTCATCAGGCTTGGAATTCGGAGGGAAGATCTGCCAAAGTATGAGGAGGAATTAGAAGTCAAAATTGCAAAGGCACAATTGGAGGAGCTGAAGAAGGATGCCCTTGAGGTTATGGAAACCCAAAAGAAGAAGTAAGACATTATAACTCTTTCCCTCTTATAGATTTCCCTCAATCAGTTATTAAAATTTGGGTGAAACTTAATATTGGTTGTGCGTTGGATCTTATCCTGAAACTCTCTAATTTCTTCTGTCATTGTGAAGTTTTTGTCATTAAGCTTCACAAGTATTTTGCATGAGCATGATAACATTTTCATTTCAACAAATGGCTATGTTCGCAATTGAACAAATTTTCTTTAAATCTGTCTCTAAATCGATCAGTGGCTGGTGATTGTAACTTTATGTGCAAAAGAGAAAATGATCTTTGTCTTTACCACTTCTATGTCTTCTTCTGAGTGTTACAGCTAATATGAACATTTATTGGTTGCAAATTTACTGACCTCATACAAATTATTTACAAGATTCTCGCCTTTCTTTTTTTTTTTTTTTTGGGCAACAGAGAGGAATTCAAGGATGAGCCAATGCCAGATGTGAAATCTTTGGACATCCGGAACTTCTTCTAAGGTCTTGTATGGCTTCTTGAAGGGTTTAACTTGTCCAAATACAGAGATTGCCTTTTCAACAATTAGCGGAAAATAAAAGATTGTGCCATATGTTGGTCGAATTATGATTTTGGCAACTGATCATATACTAGTTCGCAGTAATCAAATTTTTATTGCCTGTAGCGAATTTGGAATCATGTCTTGAATGTTGCTCTTACCATGGAATCATATGTTCCTGTCACATGTGAACTTGGTTTTATTCAAGGTTCAAATTATTTTTTCTTATCCAATTACTTATCCTGAGTGCTTTTGACTTATTTGCATCAATCCTTAAGACCGCATAGGATATGCATAGTTCCAGAATGTTGAACATTTGTGTTTGATATAATTCTAAACGTCATAATGTTAATATGCATAACCCCATATAACTGAACAAACACATATTTCAACTTTGCTTTCTTGCTTCTTCTCATTAATTTCTCATTCATATGTTTGGTATTATGTTTATTCCCTTCATTTCTGGTTAACTTTTCAATTACATTAATTATTTGCAAAAATACATCAGCTAAGTACCTAAACAAAATTTCCTGTTATTACATCGAAGTGGTCGCTGCTAGAACAAAGCCTGCAAGAATTCTTCTTCCGCTCAATTGGCACAGGAAACAAGCAACTTCGGATGGAGACATTGTAAGTTACTGTCTCTGCGTATCCTTACGCTGCGTATAGTTACTGTCTTCGTTGGTAGAGATAGGTAACAAAATACAAAAATCTCGTGTCTTGCAATACTTGGTTGTTGACTTAACTTATTTTTGTTTTGACTTTATATCATAGAAATATAAAAATTTTATTCTTTCTAAAACTGCAGGACAAATCTTGTCCTTGTGACAGAAATAAAATACAAAAACAACTTTAAGAAATACCTCTTCCTTCACACAAAAACAACTTTAAGAAATACCCTCCCTTCATTATATATAATTATTATGTATAATTATATATTAATTATTTTCTCAATAATTTCTCATAAATTACTGAATTCTAACTTTAATATGGGTAACAGGATGTTATTCTCATTTCATTAAATTTTTATGTTACTCATTTTTTAAATTCCTTATTTATAGATACAATTAAATTACTAATACAAATCATTCGTTTTAAAATAATTAATGAATTACATATTTCCAATCATATTATACTGCAGGGGTATTTTAGTTATTGACACTGTTTTTTATGTTTTGTCAACTGTAACAAAACACATTTTTGTCTTCGAGACGAATACAGTTTTATATGTTTTGTTCATTACATATAAACACTTCACTGTCTTAAATTTTTATTCTGTTCTATTTCTAAATTTTTGTTTCGTTTCGTATTTAATATATGGATCGTTAAAGTCACAGGCTTGAACCTCTTGCTCATTCACCTCATAGTACATGTTAAAAGCATAAGAAATATTCCGGATTCGGTCAAGCTTGTTGCACGAGCAACCCCATGCCAAGCTTGCGAACTTCCATGGTATAATTCAAGATCTATACCAAGAAGTCTGATCTCATATATATTTGGAACGATGTTACTTGTACAAAAAGTAATGTCGTTTTGTTGTTATGTGAATTGAAGCAAAATCTATAAACGATGTCGTTTCACTCGGTGAGATTAGGTTTGGTTTATTAAATCTATTCAAATTAAGTACTTTGTAATAATAAAAATTTATAAAAAATATTTGATATTAATATTATTTTTAGTTAGTTTTATCAAAACCAAATTATAACGCACATGTAAAAGGTATATATGAGAATTTGACCTAAATTTAATCCATATCAAATTCAATAAAGTTTTAATTCACTATCTCAAATATTCCAAAAATGTTCCAAAAATTAATTTAATGAACATTGAAACTTTCAAGTTTTAGTAAAATTTTAAATTATGATATAATTTCATCTAGATAATTATACAAACAATACTCAAAAAATTGTTTATATTTTATTAAAATAATTTGGTATTATTTTAATTAAAAAATTGAAAATTATAAAATAGTTTAAAATAATAGAATGAACTTATAAGAAAAATAAGCGTCTTTAATTATATTTTTATTTTTATTTTTACCTTTTCAAGTCTGCTATGGTCTTAATAAGAGAGCAGCCCATGAGAATTGGCCCACAAACCGTATCTATATGTATACACACTACACAGATACCAAATCACCGTCTCTCTTATGTCTATCTCTGTTTTGTCACGCTCTCCAGTACACCAGAATTGAGCTTGGGGTAAATTGTTTTAGCTCGAATCTTATACGTCTTTTGTGCTTGTGCGTGTGCTTGGTTTTTGTACCTGTTACTGTAGTCTTAAAGAGTCTGTATTTGGTCTATGAGAGTTAATGGATTATTTATTGTAGACTTGTGGAGAGAGTAGTTTCATGGGTGCTCTAACGTTAGCTGTGGACGGAAAGAACTCTTCCAGACCCACCTCAGGTAACCCTTTTGTTCTTTTGGATCTTTTCTTTTTATATTTTCCTTTGTTATGCATGTGTTGCATAGTATGAGCACTGTAAGTACTGTCAAAGATGCTATATTTTAACATTGCCTCCTTTGCAGAAGCACCCAGTAGGAAAATGAACGGCACTCAGCTGCAGATGAGAAAGCCTTTTGCATCAATTGGCACGAAAGAACAGCCCTTTGATTTTTTGCGGATTCTGTTCGGTAATTCACCAGAAAGAAGCATTAACTTTTGCATCTCATTAGGTTGTTACTGTCTAACTAATGTAAGTAAATCAAGGATTGGGTTTAATGAAGGCGAATGTTTTTAATTGGAAAATTTTGTTCTTCTCTTTTAGAGCAAGTTTGAAGAATTTTTGTATTTACCGAACGGGCATTATAGAGATTACTTATCCTAATAGGTGAGACATTTTGGTGCCTAATATCCATGCCTCTGTTTGTCATCTCTCTATATGGTCCATTCTAGTATTGTGAGTTTCAATTATATATTTGAGAATGGATGCCATCTTATTTGTCCAGCATTGTGAATAAAAAGGATTTTTTGCATGTTAGAAGGCCTTGGAGATGTTGCAAATTCAAAATGCCAAATGATAAGCTATGATAATATGGATGGGAGTTTTCTTTTCTGAGGTCCTGATGAAATAAGTCTTCCTGTTATACTTGTCTGAATGTTGCTGATAAATCTGGTAAATTTTGCAGAGGGAGTTATTGCAGGAGGTACAGCAGGAGTTGTTGTTGAAACAGCATTATATCCAATTGATACTATAAAGACAAGGCTGCAGGTAGTTTATCAATGCAAGAGTTTGAAATGTTCTTGTTGTTCCTCTTAAGATTCCACAGGCTAGGAAATCCCTTGCATGTTGTTTTTTCGGAATTGAAATCATCTCACCTTAATATCTCCTTTAAGATGTAGAATGTTCTATGATCCTTAGAAAAGATTTAATTGTTCTTGTTATTTGTCTGTATGCATGATGCAAAAGGTATTAATGTTGCTTCCTTATGTCAAATGCTTGGTGAGGTGCATTCAGCAGCTTGTAAAGTAGGCCCAAAATCTGCAAAATATTCCATCCAGTACTTGTATATTATATTATTTAATAAATGTTCGACGTGGACTAGCTATTGAAAAAAGCATGCTGGAATAAATAAATTAACTGTTTCTACAGGCAGCTCGTGGTGGTGGGAAAATAATTTTGAAGGGTCTTTATTCGGGATTGGCTGGAAATCTAGCTGGGGTTTTGCCGTAAGTATCTTCTGCAGTTTGCAGCTTCCATGATTTGTGGTTTATCCAAAGTTCAAACTTTGTAAAGTGACCATGTGATGGTTTTCAAAGCTTCTGAAGTTAGTTACTACTAATGTTCTTATGATACATGAATGAATTGTATTGGTGTTCCACTGGGATCTTAAGACGATTGATTGGTACATAAAATATTGCTTTAATAGTTTATACATGTTCCACATAATATTACTTTAATAGTTTATACGTGTTCCAAATATCCTCTTGTTCATCCATCCGTGAGTCACTGTTTACTGAACAAAATTATAGAAACATAACAGCTACGTTACTCCAATGGTCACTTATTTTCTTTTGTTACACTTGCTGATGAGCAAAAAGGATTTAGGGATTAAAGATCTTATCTTTTCAGATCTAGAAGAATCCTTTTGGCATTAGGAGGCTCACACTGTAAGTTAGTCTAGGAATTGAATGTATAGAGATGTATCTGAGTTTTATATTACCATTTCTGTTTCCACTTTTCTGATCAACAGTGATCAATAGGTAGAACATGAAGATATAACCAGTAGTAGGCTATCCAGTAATCTTGTTTTTGTGAAAGACTCAGAAATATCATGTAGATAGGCATGGATGTAAATTAATTTAAATAAGATGCCCCTCCTTCCTTTATGATCTGCATTTCTTTTAATTTTTCTTTTGCATTTTTTTTTCAGGGCTTCTGCCTTATTTGTTGGAATATATGAGCCTACAAAGCAGAAGTTGTTGAAGACTTTTCCTGAGAATCTTAGTGCTGTAGCTCATCTAGTAAGGTTTTACTTTTCCCTTTCTGATTTATCCCATCAAATTTTCATTTTCTGGACTTGAACACATAGCATATAGGTAGTCACAATTTTCTATTCATGCCTGGTTGTGTCTTACAATGAAAAAGAAGGTTCTTCCAGAAAACTTTTATTTATTGGGGTTGCTGAAACACCCAATAAGTTGCTCATGAAAACTTACTCTGCCATGTTCACGCCTGAAATACAAGTTAGAATACGGTGACTCTTACCTTACTGTTATGTTCCTTTTTGTTCCATTCTTTATGACATTATTCATCAGGGAAATTCAAAGGAACCCAGTGATCAATGATTTGTGAATGGCAAAGCGCCTGAAAACAAAATTTTGATCAATTGTTCTATTACCCTTATTTTACTTCAACATGATTTTCTTTTTTGTTTATGTTACCATGTGCACTTCTTGCTTTAGAACATAAATTTGTTGACTTATTGTAGACTGCAGGTGCCATAGGAGGGGTTGCTGCATCTCTCATTCGTGTTCCAACAGAGGTACATTTATTTAGTTGTACATTTCATTCATAAATACACATTTATTTTCTATGAATTTAGTAACTATAAAATAATCCTCAGGTTGTCAAGCAAAGGATGCAGACTGGGCAGTTTACCTCTGCTCCAGATGCTGTCCGCCTCATTGTCTCCAAGGAAGGGTTCAGGGGTCTTTATTCGGTATGTAAAGAATCCTTATTCAACATGTGGTGTGATATTGATTTAGAGGCATTTGTCCTGTCCTACTTATGATGGAGCACTGCTTCCTTCCGATGGATTCATTCACATTGGATTCCACCTGGGAGTTTTTCAAGTATTATGATGCATTATTGTATTTGGATGTATCTTTGATTTGTTTCTGAGACAGGCTGCAGTCTGATTCTCTACAGCTAGAATCTAGATTAATTCATATTTCCTCCTAGGTCCCGTGTCAGATATATTCTAATTTGTGCTGAACTTTTTCTTTCAGTCACAAGAAAGTTGTTGAAATGTTAGAGAAATATTGTTTGTTTTTCATGCTTTTAGGAGTTGTTGATTTGGAGACATGCATATTGGTATCCATTTGGGCTCGACCTTATTTTTTGAAATTCCTCTAATTTTTTTGTTTGAATGGTTAGGGATATGGATCATTTCTACTACGAGATTTGCCATTTGATGCAATTCAATTCTGCATCTACGAGCAGCTTCGTATTGGATATAAAGCAGCGGTATGACCCTTCCCATGAGTCATGAGGTGTTCAGTTATGACCTGCACGTATTCCTGAACAATTTACTGATTATTGTGCCTCACATTGTTGCATTTGTAGATTCTTTTATCCATGATTCAGAGATTATTCCTTTTCATTCAGTATATCTTCGTGCTGTTAGTTGGACAGATCTTTATACACCCCAAACTGCAAACCATTTGGTGATCCAGTCAAAGGCTGAAAAAGTTCTGCTTTCTCTATTATTTAGTTTTTATTTTGTTGTTCAATCGATATGCAGACCACAATAAGTCTGAAGGACTTGTTTTTCTTGTACTTTGAGTGTGGAATCAACTGCAGAATGACAGGACCTCCTCATTTACATGGGAATCTAAGCCAACCAAGCTCCAAAAACTTGTTATTCTTACCTATTAGGCTCTGTTTTTCTCTAAGGCGTAAGCGATAACTTGATCTGTCAAAATATATAGGCTGAAGCTTGGAGATTTTATTGAGTGGGGGCAGATCGTATGGATAATTTTTTATATAATAAAGCCAGTTTGTTACTGGGGCAAAACAAAATGGTTTTTCATGTTATCAGTTGCTTGTCCCTGCTGAAACCTACTTAGGATGAAATCTTTATACTCATTCTTTTAATCTTTTCTCCATATTCCATCTATATCGAAAGAGAGATTAGCTGAATATATCACAACTCTTTATTTTATTTATTTTTGAAGCATTCTCCTGGTTTTACTGTTGTGCTGTATACTGTGAATAATATGCTTATCACTCTGTATGTTTAATCATAATTATACTTTACAATCAGATACGTGGAAAACATGAGATGTGAGAGAAGCTTAGCCTCCCACTTTCGTGGAAAGTACCTTAAATTTACTAAATCTGTGCTTGAATGATGTTTACTTTGTGTTTTGCAGGCCAAGAGAGATTTAAATGATCCCGAAAATGCTATCGTTGGTGCTTTTGCTGGTAAATATTAGCAAGAAAACATTCAGTCGCATGTTTGTCTGAAGTATTTATATTATCCAGATTATAAGTGCTATTTGATAGCTTGGTCATAGAATAGGAAATGGGAGAGAGTTTAACAGTCGAGGATCAGCCATGGCTAAACCAGGATTTGCTACTTATTTCAAGTATTTAAAGGATAGTAACTACATTATCTTTGCACTGAAACTCAATAGTGAACTGACTGGATGACATGGTGTGCTCGTATTAAGCTATATGACGATACTTTTAAGCCTTTGGTCCTGCTGAATGCTACTCTACAACTGCTTGAGTCAAATGATGTTAGTTTTTCTGATTCAATCACTTGTAATTATTTCTTAATAGGCGCATTAACTGGAGCCATAACCACTCCTCTTGACGTGATTAAGACAAGGCTCATGGTTCAGGTGTGCTTATTCTTTGTGTCCTCGTTCTTTGATCTTGGGCTATTACTTAACATTTTGCTTTGATGCTTTAAAGGGTTCAGCTAATCAGTACAAAGGGATCTTAGATTGTGTTCAAGCTGTTGTTAGAGAAGAAGGTCCTACTGCCCTCCTAAAGGTGCATATTCAACATTTGCTAATTCATAGACTGTTTAAGCAACAGTTGTGCATAGATTGACAATACACATGGAATCTGAAATAGTTTCATGAATTTCCTTTGTGTTTTGACATGATTGCTATGTATACAAGTAATCTCTCAATCAGGCAGAAGTTTTTCTTTTCCTGATATGCTATCCATGTTCAATAAATGCAGGGCATAGGACCAAGAGTGCTGTGGATAGGCATTGGTGGTTCAATCTTTTTCGGGGTATTAGAAAGTACAAAGCGATTTCTTGCTCAGAGACATCCCGTGCTGTCTCAGAATCCGAAGCAGGAGTAAGATTAGACGATCATACAACAGGTTTGCTCTCCAGGTAGCATCAAATTTTACAACCTTGAGTTCAACGGAAAGTTAGTCAAGCTCATGCTGCTACCCAGCTTGAGTGATATTGCTAACTTGTAGGAACATAACAAGGATCGGGATTTGATCAAGTACCCTTTGTACAAGCACTGTCAAATAACTGGAAAGTTATGTCTGAATCTTCCCATAGACGTTGAATGATTCAATGCCATTGTTTGTAGTTGACAACAGATGTAGTTCATATCTGTGGAGAGCTTTCTGTGGTGTACCAAGCTTGCCTGTAGCTGAACTTTTAGTAGGAAACCAATTTTTTGGTAAAATGAAATCATTTATTTCTTGTTTCATTTATTGAAAAAGAAATAATATTTCCTTAAGAAATTAGTCCTTTGAATTTGAGTTATAAAAAATTATATCAATATTTTAATTTATAATTATTGCTAAATATTTATTTTAAATTAATTAATATTTATATATAATATATACTGTTTAAATATTATCAAAATTATGAATGTTTATCGTATAGACTTGATTTTTCTTTAAAATTTTGAACTATAGTTTAGTTGAGCCTAGTCCGAATACAATTTTCACTCATCCTTCATGGTCAACCAAGTCAACGGCTAAGATCCTTGAAATGGGTGTAAAGCACTACCATCGGGTGCAGAGAAGCACTAATTTCCTCATTCTCTGAGGTGAAGTATCCAAGGCAAATAAACAGAGAGGAAACTATTCCTACTATATACGAGCCATAATTAATTCAAAATGCCTAAATTTTAATTTGATATCTATTTTGTTAATCAAAATAAAAATTAGTTAATGGAGACAATAAATTTTTAAAATTTAAGAAATTAAATTTTTTAAAAAAGTTGAGTACTTTCATTATTATAAGATGATATAACTTTTTGTCACAAAATGACATGTTCTTAGGAGTACATGTGCTAATGTCTAACCTTATATCATATCAAGTATAATTACCTTGTTGGAAAACTTAAACATGGTAACTTGTAATGGCAAACATTGGTAATAATGTCAAAGACTTTTATATCACAAAAGGGACAAAACCCCCTCACTTTAGGGTAGGCCCTCGTGAATCATATCATCTTCAAATATAAACCCTAATGATGTCCATAAACCCAAAAGGAAAAAGAAAAAAGGATAAAGATTTGATTTTTTTGTTGTTGTCCCCAATCATTTGTTAGCCCCTGCCCCATGCCACCAAAGTAGTGACTTTGCAATTGGTAGGTAATTATTTTGCCACACCAAGGGGTCAATTAGAAATCCTCCTAGGGTTTCTTTCATTTGGGGTTAAGAGGTAATCAAGATTGATGCATGATCAATCTAACATCATATCATGTAGCTTGCAAATCAACCAATTCTGTATTGCATCAGCCCTAGTGTGGCAATATTACATCATGTTATATTTGAAAGTTTGAATCTCATTAAATATATTGTATAATTAATTTAATTTTAAAAAATTAAATATAAATACAACAACTCAATAAAAGTCTAACTAAATGTAGAGTCTGGGAAGGTGCAGAAGTATGCAGTCTTACTCCTAACTAATAAAGAGATTATTTCTGATAGATCTATAATATATATACATATATATATATATATATATAGAGAGAGAGAGAGAGGTAAAAACTATTACAAGAAATGTTTAGACTATGTAAAGAAATGCTTAGACTAAATAACTTAGAAGGAAAAATTACACATAAAAAGATAAAACTAAATATATAAGACATAGAAAAAATTGAAAAGAAAAAAACTTACCCCATATCTTAATACCCTAAAATTTTCTATTTATGGTCACATCTTTGATAAATTCCAACATAGTCATATTACTCCCCATCGCTAATTCTTCTTAGGCCTTCATTTTTTCTCTTATAATATTTAAGTACAATCCTCTCATATCTTCCCACTAGAATGTCAAGATGTGATCTCCTTTTGACATGTTCGAACCACTCAAGTATTGTCTCTCTTAAATTTTCATTACTAATAATCAACTTTAATTTGTCTTTTATCATTAAATTTTTGACTTTCTCACTTCTATTGAAGTTGCACACTCAACAGAATATTCTCATTTATGCCGACATTAACTTACAGTGTGCATCTGTTTGATGGGCCAATATTGTAACCCATAGAACATGATCGACCTAAGCATTAGACGTTATAATTTGCCTCTGATCTTAATTAATATCTTCTTATTACATAAAACTCCTGACGTGATAAGAAATTGCAACTTAAGCTCAAAAGTAAATTAAATTAGGGTAGGTTCAAATCTTTTTAACATGCCTACTCAAGTAAGCGTAAATAGTCTACTTTATTTTAGGGTTTAGTAATTTGAGTTAAGTTCATTATTTTTATAGGATATGTAATAATTAAGTCACTTGGAGATTTACTCTTAGAGTTCAGGAAAGATGATAATGTATTAAAAACTTGCTTTAACATAAAACATAAAAACATTTTTTAGGCTTAGCAAGTGAGCATGCAAGTGGCAGTCAAACCATTGCAGGTACTGAATCAGAAAGCTCCAGGAAGAGTACACACACTCCTGAGAGTTCACGCCCCACCAATGACACAAAGTACGGCCATGGTCACCTTAAATGTCTAGACTCAGATAATCAGGTGAACACCGAACGCCGTATGTTCACGTCGGTAAAAATAACGTGGATGAGATTTAACGGGATAAGAAAGAAATATCACGCGGTTGACATCATGCCTGAGACCTGACAGGCACACCCGCGGTAGCCATATCAAAACATATCTATCCCTTCATCAGACCCCAAATCTCTTCCTAAATTCCCATCCTAACGTTTCTCTTTTCTTTTTTCACCAATTCCAACACGACCATGATTCTTTTGATGTGATATTTCTGCCTTGTTTGCTGCTTTCTTTTATTGTATGAAAAACCTGGAATCTGAAACCAAGTTTTAAGATTGTGAATTAGTTAGGTTCAGTGAGTTGAGTCTGGAATCCTGACTACTGAAACTCGCAAGGTTTCATTTCCAGGAGGCTTCGAGATTATATGGACCTACACATCTGCATAATATTGAAAAGCAACAACAATAATTTAACTTCATCTTCTTACAACTTCAACTACAACTACAACTACAACATCACTTGTGCTGAGACAATTCTTGTTGCTTGTTTAACATTATTTCATATAAGATAATTTAACTTCTTCTTCTTCTTCCTTTTTTAGCTTAAGTTGCTGCAACTAGTTAAGAAAAGGATAAAACATCTGGCAAATGGTGGTAACAAGAAGCTTGAAAAGGTAAAGAGCATGTCTGGACACCACAGTGGTCACACACACGCGCGCACTCAAGCCACGTGAAACTACAGAAGAAGTTCTGCTCTACCATGTAACCATAACTAGTAATCATGTCCATTGAGAAACACAGACTACAGAGTTTCCTGTCAGTACTGCGTGTGTGTTTGTTCAGAAAGCAAGAAAGATGGAGGGAGAGGAAGGGGGGCTGGTCGTATCAGGACAACTTAAAAGTCTCAGAAAATGGCATACGTCCAAAGAGAAATTTAGGGTAGAGAAGAGAAGGAATCGAACATTTTACAGGACATCAGCAGAAAGATACAGGGATTGAGGCGTGGTGTAATCATTCCACACAGTTAAAAAGACGATCTGATAATTCATAAACCTGGATACTCACCATGTTCTATGTCTCCAATTGGTGTTATTCTATCCATTTTATTTAATTTTAAAAAATAAAAGAAGTTACTACTTGCTTCCTAAAATATTTATAATTACATGAATATTGGTATTTTTCTCATGTGTAATAATAACTCAAAATTTAAATTTCATATAATACCCAATTCAAAGAGTAAATTGATTTTTATTAAGAATAAATACAATTATAACACAGATACATGTTTTATGTCAATTGATAAAAAATTTTAAAAAATAAATATAGAATTTTATGTGAGAAAAAACATCTTAAAAAGTCATTTATTTATTATCAAAAATATTAAATAAAATTTATGATACATTGCATGTCCTATTTATTATCAATAAAAAATTAAAAAAAGAAAGAAAATCTAAGTGGCATAATGGCCACCTATAAACATAGAGACAAAAGCCAAATGATGAAGATGGGCATACCCCATAACCCTATCTCTAAGCTTAAGGGCCCCAAAGTGGAAGAAAGTGTAGAGATACATATTAAATGACATTTTTAAACATTAAAAAAAAAGATAATAATTACTGTAGGTGATGGAAGACATTATTACCAAAGTATACGTACTGTTGTGACATCATGGCCACGCTATGTGAACGCAAGCTAAATTCCTCAATTACCTTCTCTAATTAATTATAATTTAAAAATTAAGTAAGACCATCAAATTAAGAATATTTGATTTTTCAATACGTACTTTTTATTATTTTTAACAAAAATTCAAGAAAAATTCAAAATTAAAATTTTTAAAAATAATTTAAAATACCCTTTTATTATGAAATTTAGCTTTTTAGAGTATTTTTATGTATAAGAAGTAGCTTTTCCTTTTTTGCTCAACCACCGAACATGATTAAAGAAGCAAAAAAGTAGTATTAATAGGTCGCATGTCGTTTTCTACATTTTCAACGAATATTAACATAAAAACGACACTAGTTTTTAAATAAATTTCAATGAAGAATTAAAATTATCTTATTTAAATGCAATAATTAGAATTTTTTTAGTGATTATACATTCCCATATCAGTCATTAAAAAGTATAATCAAGTTAATAATTACCACATATGTCATGCTTTTGATGCATATGTTTCATATTATAAGTCAATAATTAATGTAACCCTAAGTTTAGAACAACTAATTTGAGTTTGTAATTAGTTGTTAGAGATTTGATTTGCTCTTACTAATTATATTTTCACCGATGACCTCAATCATTTTAGTTTAAGTTAAACTTATTAAGATGAAGTACAACAACAAAAAACATAATTAAAGAGTAAAAAGATAATATAATCTTAGTCGATGCCTAAGATAGAGCAAACAATATGATGGGAACCAAAAAGACCCACAAAGAGTAAAATGATAATGAAGTTATATTAGAAATTAATGACTCTCTTTGATTGGATGAGATATGAAAAGAACATTATAGGGTTGGTTTGGAATTTGTGAAATGATAATGTGGGGCTCAAAAGAGTGTGTTGCAGATAGATCTTAGCATTAGTTGTAGTATAGTATAATTTAAAATGAGAAATTTTAAAAAGAAAAAGGTCAGAAGCTTTTATGCTCTGCAAAAAGTCAAATAGGGGATGCAGATTGAAAGATTTGCACTCAAGATTCATCATCATTGCTCTCTGATATTTCTTTCTTGCTTTTAGGCTCCCGAGAGAAACCCTAAAAGAATGGAAAGGAAAAGGTTAAAAATATACCCTATGACCTAGTTACATAATATATATTGTGCTATTAATATGTTTTTAAGTATGTTAATTTTGAAGAAGTGCACAAATTAGTAAAAACCAATATTAGTAATAAATTTTAATTTAACCTCTTAAGGATTATTGGTTTTTTTAAAACTCTTCAATATAAATGTGTTTATACAAATTGTTAATGCCATGACAATTTCGATTTTCTTTTCTTTTGAATACAATTTTTTCACCTATTTATTAAAGGTCATTAAGCCGAGTTCTTTAAAGAGCCTCTAAATCCTATTCAGAGATCAAATTTAATTTTTAAATAGAAATTTGGTTAAATTACATAATTTTTTAATATTTAAATAAAATAAACATAAATTTCAAATTTCAAATCTTCTAATTGATAAGGGTATTTCTCCTTATATCTCTCTGCTAGTTTCAAATCTTTTGTATATCTGTCATTTATTGTAACTGATCTTCTAATTTTCATTTATCCTTTAGATTTACCGTACCTTAATACATGTATATAATGTATACTATCAATAATATACCGTAAGCTTATTTTTGCCAATCAATATCTTATCATGATATTAAAGCCAACATTGCCTTAGTAGCTTCCTTCTTGCTCCTTTTTTTATCTCCTTTGCTGTGTTCTTGCTGCATTCTTTCTCTTGTTCCCCGTGGCCACCAATTCTGGCACTATTCAACCTGCCTCTGCAGTCTCCTCTACGCCAAACCCACCCGGCATTGCCCATCAACTACCTATTAAATTAAACTCCACCAATTATTTGTTATAGCAAAGACAATTGCTACCTCTCCTATACAGTTATGATCTAGCTCATCATATTGATGGCTCTGTTCAGTCTCCCCCCTCAGTTTCTTAACGAACAACTCAATCTAGTTTGGCAATGGTGGTTTTGTCAAGATCAACTTGTTCTCAACTGGATTATTGGCTCCATGACTAAGTCCTCTGTATCTCAAATTGTTGGCTCCTCCACTACTCATGAGGCATGGCAAAAGCTTCAATCTACCTATGCCTTTGGTTCTAAGGCTCAAGTTTGAACACTAAGAACAACTTCTACCGTTTGGAGAAGAAGAATGAATCGGTCACAAACTACTTTTAAAGGGCTAAACGCATCTTTGATCAACAGGTCGCTCTCAAACATCTCGGTTCCTAAGGATGACTTAGTACAAGTAATCACTAACAATTTGGACTCCTTTTACTGACCTTTGTCAAGCCCCTTAAGAATCACCTAGATTTTGTTTCTGCTGATGACTTGTATGGTTTGTTGTTGAGTGAAGAACTCAGTCTTGCACATGACTCTTCCTCTGGTGTCAATGAATTTGTCCCACCTACTACTCATGTCATTCAGACCGCATCTTTTTCATCCAATCGAAGTCCCTTTATACGTGGGAGAGGCGATCGTCGTCAAGAGCGAGGCTGCTAGCAACAGCATCAGTCTTTTCCTCAATCGCATTGCTCCCAAGGACCCGCTGTCTACCTGCCTTCCACTAATCATGCCCTCACCTGCTACAATTGCAATGGGACAGCTCACTACTCTAGCTAATGCCCTCCTCCTCGCCAGCGGACAGATGCTCCCCCTCTATTGCCCACACCTGCTGCCCACCTAACCTCTTCACAACAGTCTCGTCCCCAACAATGGCTATTGGATTCTAGAGCAATTTATCATCTTACTGTTGATATGGACAATCTTTTCGTTCATCATGGTTATAATGGCCCTGCGGAAGTTAAGATCAGCAATGGTAAAACCTTACCAATCTCTCATATTGGCTCCTTCAATTTTTCTTTTGACCATTCTTGTTTCTTTCAGTTGGATAACATTTTATGTGTTCCTTATATTTCTGCTAATCTCTATTTGTTTCCAACTTTGCTAAATCTAACAATGTTTCTCTTGAATTTTTTCCAAATCACTTTGAAATCAAGGATATCCCCATATAAGCATTGCTCCATTCAGGTCGGACTGACGGTGGCTTATACTCTGTCTCCCTTGCACCTTCATTTGTTGGTCCTATTGCTCCTTAAGCTCACTTGACTTCTCTTTCTACGTGGCATGCTCGTTTAGACCATGCTACTCTTCGCATTGTTTATTAGGCTTTAGTTTCCAGTTCCACAAAATTTAGTAGTAGTGATTTCCATCGTTTGTGTCATGCATGTAGTCTTAGCAAAATTAAAAAATTGTCATTGCCTGTCCCTTGATCTAGTTCTCGTGTTAATGGACCGTTAAATCTTATTTGTTTATATTTATGGAGACCTTCTACTGTTGCATCTTTTGATAATAACAAATATTATGTGCTCTTCTTTGATAATTTCAGTAAATATTCTTAGATTTACTTCATCAAACGGAAGTCTAAAGTGTTAATTGTATTTATTAAATTCCAACACCTTATTGAACGTTTCTTTAATGGAAAAATCGAAGTGTTTCAGGCAGACTGGGGAGGTGAATTTCAGAGTCTCACCACACTCCTTCTTCAACATGGAATTTCTCAACGCAGCTCATGTCCCAAAACTCCTGAGCAAAATGATAATTTCGAATGCAAGCATCGCCATATTGTTGAGACTGGTCTTGCCTTGCTCACTCACGCTTCGGCTCCCAAACGATTCTGACAACATGCTTTTGACATTGCAGTTTATCTAATTAATAGGCTGCTTACTTCTCTTCTCTCAAATAAATCCTCGTATCAAGTTTTATTTCAGTGTTTACCTAATGATCAAGAACTTAAATTTTTTTGTTGTCTATGCTATCCTTCGCTTAAACCTTATGCTCGTGATAAACTGTCACCAAAATATGCTTCTTGTATTTTCTGGGTTACAGAAAAATTCATAAGGGTTATTATTGCTTAAATCTAGCTACAAATATCATTATTGTCTCACGTCATGTTTTGTTTGACAAGCAAGTTTTTTCATTTCAAAAGCGCGAGATGATGAATAGCTCCACTAGCTCCAATTCCTCTTCAGCTACTATCTTCTTACCGTCCCAACACCATGGCATCTTACCTCCTACACCTTATCCATCAACCTCACGTGCTACTTCAACATCTGCTCCATAACACCAACCTCCCTTGCATCCACCACCAAGTTCTCCTCCCAACCTGTTCTCCTGATGACATCTACTCCCCCAAACCAATCTCAACTGCACCCACCATCGAGTTCTTCTCCTCCACCTGTTCTCTCGCCTACACAGTCCTCTCATATGTCACGATACCCGTTGCCTTCCTCAACCTCACCTCAACAGTCTACCTCCTCTACACCATCCAACATCAATGACTTATCACTAGTTGTTGACATCACCAAATATCTCACTCCCACTGTACCTCATTCTCCCTATATTGTTTGAATCAAGTCCCATCCTATGCTGACTTGTCTTCAAACAAACTCCTTGAAGACTAAGACCTTTCATGTTGTTGTTGATGATAATTCTGAACCTACATCCTTTCGGGCTACCAATAAAGTTCCCCACTGGCGATGATAATGAAGGACTTGGGGCGAACTTCATTAGTTTCTACATGTTGAGGCACAATGGCTTGATGATGGTTTACTGTTGCGTCAAACCAAATATATTCATGATCTTCTTGACAAAGCCAATATGCTTGATGCTAATGGAGTCTCCACTCCAACCTGTCCGTCGCTAAAATTGACTGCCACTGGTGATGACTCCTTTGAAGATCCAACATTATATCACAACATTGTGGGGGTCTTCAGTATCTCCTGTTTACACGACCAGATTTATGTTTTGCAGTCAACAAGGTATCTCAATTTATGCAGTCTCCAAAATCCACCAATTGGGCTGTGGTAAAGCGAATACTTCGCTACCTTCGTGCTATGTGTGATAAAGGTTTGTTTATTGCTAAGTCTTCTTCCACCTTAATCTTTGCCTATTGTGACTCTGATTTGGCTAGTGATCTTGATAATAGAAAGTCTATTACTGGCTACTGCATTTTTGTTGGTTTTAAGCTAATTTGTTGGAGTTCTCGCAAACAACCCACTGTCTCTCGTTCTTCCACAGAAGTTGAATATAGGGTCTTCGCTGCTACAGTTATTGAACTTCACTGGCTTCGTTCATTGTTAGGTGAAATTGGCTTCCACCAAACTTTTGTTCCTCATCTTTAGTGTGACAATCTCAGTGCTACCTATTTCACCTTAACTCCAATTTTTCACTCTCGCTCCAAACGTCTTGAAATTGACTTTTACTATGTTCATGATAAAGTTATCTCTAAGGCTCTTGTTGTTTACTATCTTTCCACTAATGACAAGCTGGCAGATCTGTTCAGTAAGCCCTTGACAAAGAACAAATTTATGCACTTTCAGGATAAGTTGAGAGTTCGGTCCCCTCCTTAACTTAAGGGAGGATGATAAGGATATCTCTCCACTAGTTTCAAATCTTTTGTATACCTGCTATTTATTGTAATTGATCTTCTAATTTTCTTTTATCCTTTAGATTTACCGTACCTTAATACATATATATAATGTGTACTATCAATAATATATCGTAAGCTTATTTTTGCCCATTAATATCTTATCACTAATTACTAAATTTTTTATTTAAAATATATAATCAATAAATCATTATATATTTCTAAGATTTAATTTAATATACGCTTAAAAATAGTAATTATATATTCTAATATTATAAAAAAATTCCTATTTACTAAATTGTATTCCAATTTTAACACAATATTCTAAACCCTACAATTTTATCTTTACAGGTTGAGTTTTAAGTCGGTCATTTAATTCTAATTTTGCTCAAATCTCAATTAACTTAAATTTAATTATTATTTTAAGTTAACACGAATCGACCATTCCTTAACTATACAGCTCAACAAGTTCTGTCTAATGTTGACATCGTGAAAACAGGAGACTTCCATTAACTCCAACCTTTCAATGTCGAGCAGTAGCCATGTGTTACACCGTATCATTAAAAAAGCTAGATCCAACTTGAGTTCATCTGTTAAAAGCCACTCAACTTTATAACTCAAATCGCACTTTCTACGATGTTTTTTCTGTTCCTTCCGTGTCTTATATATATATTTATATATTATATAAAGGAATAAAATGAAAAATCTTTACTTTTGCACACTACAGAAGATAGAGGTTAAAAGGAGTGGCAAGAGAGGGGATAGAGTGAAAAAGAGAAGCGGTTGGTGGCTTAATATAGGATCTTGGATTCTCATATCTATCTTCTACGAAAGTTTTGAGAGAGACAACAACTCCATGTTTGAAGTTGTTTAAGCTTTGTAACTTAACCTAGACAGAGTTTTCGTTTTTGGTTTTTACGTATAACAAGGTGCTAACCTTCTTCGTTATAACCTTTCTTTTTGCCTCTGGAGAGAAGGAGATAGATATGGCGGCTACATCACAAGCCATGCTAAATCAATGCTTGTTCGAGGAGCCAGAGATGTCTACACAAATGGGTTCCTTCTCTTTTCCTTCGAACTTGTCGTTTACTCAATTGGGAAATTGCCACCAATCTCTCAAAAGCTTCTGCTTACCTTCTTCACTTGCCACTGATCTCAACGAAACCCTACTCTCATCGTCCACTTTGAAGCAAAGGGATGATATATCTTCCGATTTAGGAAGAACCCATCATCTTTCCTTGCAAAGATCTAGTGCAAATCTCTGGTAAACCTCCTCTTTTGAGTGTTAAACTTCTGTTATTTCGTCGTTTGTGTTCTTGTTCATCTCCGTCGCCATATGAACGACATGAATCAATGTTATTTTTTGATAAATAAAAAATATATATATCAGATCATCCAAAACCAAGGATTTTGAAGATGACATAAGGATACGAACAGCTACTGAATGATTCTTTAACTATTGAATCTTATTCTTTCCACAATCTACAAGACGAACTCATTATTTACATGCAGATGTTCACACTCATATTTTCCTCTATCTCTCTCTCTTTCTCTGCTTTTTCTTTCTCTGTCTATCTATTTTGATGAGAAGTCGTATCACTAAATGTTGTTCAGGGCATGGGGAGGAGAAGTAGGCGAGTGTGTAGGAAGCAAAAGAAGTGGTGGAGACGATCATCTTGGAGTTTCTGCGACGAAGATGAAGAAGATCAAAGCAAGAAGAAAGGTAAGAGAGCCTAGGTTTTGCTTCAAGACTATGAGCGATGTTGATGTGCTAGATGATGGTTACAAGTGGAGGAAGTACGGCCAGAAAGTGGTAAAGAACACACAGCATCCAAGGTTAGACAACTCAATTCAAAGCTTACATCTATTTTTCTTCTGTATGTCTCTTGAAAACCGGTTTGATATCATATACAAAAGTTAACATACTTGCATATATTCATGTTTTAAATTATAAATTACGAGTTAGAACTGCAAATCGCAATAACGATCTGAACAATTCGAATTTAAGACGATGCATAAGTCATTATCTTTCCTAGTTGTAATCCATAATGCATGATCTATGTCCCCTCCTTCCCACTTCAAGCTCTCTTTTTCACACATTATCATTATTCTTGTTGACTTGATTACTTTTTAGGCTCTACATATGCTCTGTGCAGAAGATTTGATTGATAGATTGGTCAGTAGCAATGAGAATACCATCCATCATTGACACTTTAAAATAGCTGATATGGTTTCGTCCAAAAAGAAGTAATTATTATGACCCTCTAAAAAAAGAGAAAGTAAGATGAGAAACACTTGATCAATGAGGAAAGTAGAAGATCATTGAGCAAATCGTAAAAGTTAGATATGATAAAACTCTTGGATTCACCCTAATTTTTCTGGGTTTTAGTGTTGCTTTTTAGGTACAGTACAATAGTTCAGAAAAATTATCTTTGTTAGGATCTGTAAGGTAAAGCTGATAAAACCATGAACATTCCCAACAACTACTAGGCCCTTTTTTTTTTTGGTAGTCGGTCGGTTTCAACATTGAATTTTACAGTTATGGATCAGATTGGAGTTGGTTTTCTGTAGTTTGGAAGTATACATTATCGATTTGTTATTATAACTTGGGGAAGCTTTACATTGTTGATTTAAACATTAACAATAACAACCTTAAAAGAGTTCTCAACTTCTTGCAAACTTTGCTTGATGTGGCGGCTCTCGACTAAAAGCTACCATTCATCTCATAAATGTTGAACTTTTGTACGCAGTACAAGTCTTTGTCCACGGGTTCCCGAGACTTTATAGGTAAAAACATTGTAGTTTTACTGTTCTAGGCGTGCTCTTAACCAAACCAACATGGATAAAGATGAACAGATGGAGCTGCAGAGATACAGTTGGATTGAATAGGGTCTAGGTTGATTCAAAAGCTCATCCTTTTCATGCAAGGCAACTCATTGTTTATAAGTTATGTTAGGTCTAATCACAAGGTTTTAAGAGGGTTCGGGGGGAAATTGAATTAGGCGAAAGTAAGTTTATATATAACTTTCCTTCTCTGTATCAGTATCAATTTCACCATTTATAAACTGATTTTTGCATGCATGCAGGAGCTACTATCGTTGCACACAAGACAACTGCAGAGTAAAGAAAAGGGTGGAAAGGTTAGCGGAGGATCCGAGGATGGTGATAACAACCTACGAAGGGAGACATGCACACTCACCGTCGCATGATCTTGAAGATTCAGATGCTCCGTCTCAGCTCAACAACTTCTTTTAGACTAACTCTAAGCTTTTTCTGGTATTTGGTAGTGTAAGGACATGGCAGAATAAAGAGTGAAACTGATGTGCGTACGAGGAGGCCGTGTTTCTTAGGCCTTTAATTACATGCATACTCTTGTTATCTGATAAACTAATAACCAACACCAGAACTTGGCACTTGCACTTCGGGTTTGTAAATTTAGAGAAGCATTGACGATTGATGATGATTCTTTCTTTGTTTTTCTATTTGGGCTTTCACTACTTAATCTGCCAATTGGAATCTCTAGTTCGTTTTTTCTGTTTCAATTCTAGGGTTCCATTGACCTTCATGACTTCCAAATATGAGTCTAAATTTTTTGTCCAATATTATGGTGTCTTATTATGTCCAATAAATCTCAACTATTTATTTATATATATTCTGGATGGGATTCGTAAAATAAATGGCTGAGATTTCATGAGACAGAATAAGATAAAGTAAAATTAGACAAAAGATCTGGACTCTCAAAATTTCGCATGTAAGTAAGCTTCTTCTTAGCTCATGACCTATTTTTCTCAAACTCCATTTTAATTTAACACATATAATGCCATATATAAATTTTTTATTACTTTTTCATGCAAAACATAACCATTAACCAACAAGATTATATACGAAAAATGAAAGAAATTAATTATAAATATTTTTTAATATTGCTTGTATCAATAGTCACAATACTTTTAATATTGCTTATATTTACAATTGGTTCAAAAAATAAGTAATATTTTTAATATTGCTTATATTTAGGATTAGGTCAAAAAGACATATTTACAATTGACTTGCAAAGATAAAGAATGTCTTTAAATATTATTGTATCGGTGTCTCCAGTTTGAGTCCAGATCTTCTGTCCAATATTATAGCGTTTTATTGTGTCCAATAAATCTCAACTATTTATTTATGTGGGTCTCGCGTGGAACTCGCGTGGGCCCACAAAATAAATAGCTAAGATTCTATAAAACATAATAAGATAGAGTGAAGCTGGACAGAGGATATGGACTCCTCCAGTTTAACGAGCAACCTATGTATAGGGCCTTAGATGAATCTGGGCCTTAGAGGAGTGTTTTGTAAACCAGAAAATTGGTCAGTGTAAGCTTTTGGGTCAATGTTTACAAAGGCCTCGGGCTATTTGTGCCATCCAAGCTCCTCTTCAGGCCCTCTTGGACAAGTCTATCACAATCTTTTCTGTTTTTCCCATGTAGAATAAGGTCTTAAAAGCATTTAAACCCTAATGAAGACTCGTGCAACTGGAAGTACTTGTACTTATTTATTACTAGACTTTTGTGGCAGCGATTTATGTAGACTACACCAAGTATCATTTTCATCCAGTCGCAATGGCAGACGATTGCATCCTATATTTGTTTTCATTGCTTTTGTTTCCCTCACGCAAAGCATTCAATTTCGAATTAGACAACACATGATTAGTGTTCTGTTCCAATTTGTATACTATTTTCAACAGGTTGGCACCGTTTCTCTTGTCACAGGACAATCGGAACTGTACTGGGAAGTGCTTGGAGTAATTACATTTTCCATAATTTCAAAAGGACCATTGCTTATACAATAGTAACATTATATGATAGAATTATTATTTCCCTTTTTAATTTGAAAATTCAAGGTTAATTTAAATTGTTGTCTTCTATTCAAAAGCGTTTAAATATTTTTTATTTAGTGATTAAGTTTTTAAAATTTTGTATAAATCAGGTAAAAAAATTGTTTTTGCTAATATAATATATCTATTAAATATCACGTGGATGTCTATCTCTTAGTTATATAAGTAAAAATAAAGTTATGACATAATTTGTAAAAAAATTAAAAATTTAATTGCTAAATCGAAATTTTTAAAAATTTTGATATTAAATTAAAAATGTCAAAAAAATAAATAATTTTTAATAAGTTATTATTATCGTATATAATCCTCTCTTCATCAATTCGACTCCAAAAATTTGACATATCTAAGAGAGAGGAAGGAGTATAGAGATGTACCAATCATCTTTTAAGCATGTTAATAGAGATGAATTGTTGATAATATACAATTAGGTGGATAGAGAATAGTGGGATCGATTCTTAGTAAGCATACAACATTGGTACTTCTAAGTGGTCTTTTTATTTTGTTCTTGGTTAGGTATTTTGTTAGGCTTTACTTGGTGAAGATGACACGTTGCGAAGGCTCATTTTAGGCCTATAAATGACCCCTTTGTCTCGTAGGGGACAACCTAGCCTGAGTACTCATCGAACCTTGAATGGACCCAACCAAGGAAAAGAAGCTACCTTACGAATGGCTGCTTGTATGTGCATCCTCAATAGGAAACCTGATAGGTAGGTCTCTGTGCTAAAGAGTTCAAGACCATGAAGGAAATTTAAGAAGAAGGAGAAGAGAATGAGTGGAAGGAAGAGAAAGGAAGACAATATTGCTCCATGTACTTGTAAAAACTTACTGTAATGATGCACTAAGTACAGTGGCACTTGCATGCTTCCCACATTCATTGATTTAGAAGTTAGTGAAGACTGAAGAGGGATTACTCAAGTACAATGGTACTACCAAAAAGGGATTTAGAAGTGCACTCATTAGAGCAGCTTTTTATCTTATACTAAATTAGTTTTTTTAAGTATAATTGAGACTGAATTAAATTTTTAAAATCAAGTTTATCTTTTAACTTATCAAACACATAATATTTATTTAATTTAATAGTGTGCAAATCTTTTATTGGTCATAAGATGGCAATCAATTTAATAATTAGGATACTCGTTTATTTTAATTTCACATTGAAAACATCTTAGAACACAGATCGAGAGGGCCTAAGAACTTGTCCAAAGAATGAGTTGTGCTTGTAAATCTGTACATGGACGATGTTTATGTCCTTTCAAGATTCATTATTCGATGTACTGTCCCACGTTTTCTTCTGATTTTCGTAACATTGAGATACGAACGATGTGTGTGTGAATAGCCAAAGAGTTTAGGTTCATTTCGATTGCAACAAATTCTCAGTCAAAATTGTCGAGGTTGGCGAGGAAATTAAATATATATAATTAAGTTAGTACTAGTGGCAAGAGACGTGAAATCACGTTATTACCATAAAACAATTATCTTATGCATATTTGGGAATGCTCAATTAGGACACAGTACCTAGTAAATTAAGGCAAGTTCCTGCTCGTTGTCTCGTTCCTCAACTTGCATGTAAATAGTAGTGTGTGTTTTATATACAAAATCTCTCAACTTATGTACTTTAGAAATTCATAAATGGAGTTATCTGAGGTAAGAAAAAGACATACGGATAAAATGAGTTATATACTATAATATGACTCATAACTTGTTACCTTAAAATTTTATTAAGTCTGAGATGTAATGTCTCTTAGTTATATATAAGTTCACTTGGGTCCTGTCCATTTTTTTTCCCTAAGTTTCCTCAAAACCTTCGTTAGCTGAGAGCTAGGTTGGCGAAATCCGATAAATAGAGATCTATAAATTTGGGTCGGATGAGTGGGTAATTTACGGAGTGATTGAAATGGCTTCATATGAGTTTTGAGAGAGGTGTTAGGAAGTTTTAGTTTAGTTTAATGAACATGTGTAGTCCAAATCAACAGCATTGTTAGGGTTATAAGCCTGAATACCACCGGCACCAGCAAATGTTGTCCCAAAGAAAATCCAAA
>JANVCL010000214.1:1019270-1045372 GCA_026546855.1 Erythroxylum incrassatum | reverse complement strand
CAAATCTTTTATTGGTCATAAGATGGCAATCAATTTAATAATTAGGATACTCGTTTATTTTAATTTCACATTGAAAATATCTTAGAACACAAATCAAGAGGGCCTAAGACGTTGTCCAAAGAATGAGTTGTGCTTGTAAATTTGTACATGGACGGAATTCAAATTTTCTGTCTAATATTACTCTGTCTTATTCTGTCTCGTGAAATCTTAGTTATTTATTTTGCGGAACCTACGCGAGCTCTATATAGGATCTATATAAATAAATGGCTGAAATTTATTGGACACAATAAAATACCATAATATTAGACAGAAGATCTAGACTCACATGAACGATGTTTATGTCCTTTCAGGATTCATTATTTGATGTACTGTCCCTCGTTATCTTGTGATTTTTGTAACATTGAGATACGAACGACGTGTGTGTGAATAGCCAAAGAGTTTAGGTTCATTTCGATTGCAACAAAATCTCAGTCAAAATTGTCGAGGTTGGCGAGGAAATTAAATATATATAATTAAGTTAGTACTAGTGGCAAAAGAAGTGAAATCACGTTATTACTATAAAACAATTATATTATGCATATTTGGGAATGCTCAATTAGGACACATTACCTAGTAAATTAAGGCAAGTTCCTGTCTCGTTGTCTTGTTCCTCAACTTGCATGTAAATAGTTGCGAGTTTTTTATATAGAAAATCTCTCAACTTATGTGTTTTAGAAATTCATAAATGGAGTTATCTTAGATAAGAAAAAGACATACGTATAAAATGAGTTCTATACTACAATATGACTCGTAACTCGTTACCTTAAAATTTTAGTAAGTCGAGATGTAATGTCTTAGTTATATATAAGTTCACTTGGATTCTGTCCAATTTTTTCCTAAGATCCCTCAAAACCTTCGTTAGCATGAGAGCTAGGTTGGCGAAGTCCGATAAATAGAGATTTATAAATTTGGGTCGGATGAGAGGGTAATTTATGGAGTGACTCAAATGACTTAACATGAGATTTGAGTTGAGAGAGAACTAGTTTGATATGGATGGATCCACTTGTAAAAGGAAAATATTAAAAATTCACAAGTAAATGAATCTTACATAAGAAAGAAACGTAAGAATGAAGTGAGTTATATGCAAATGCAATTTTAAAGTTTATAAAGTAGTAATGAATAACTCAGACTTACATGCACAACCAATAGTATAAAATGTTTTTTATATTTTAAATATTATCAGTTTATTCTTTTTAACACATTTTTTATTTTTTATCTAACTTTGGTTCAATATGGAATTATTTCAGTGTTATAAATAGATAAAACTTAATAAAAATGTAACAAATTTTATATAACAAATCAATAATAATATAAAGAGATAGTAATTAATTTTAAAATATAATTATTAAACTATAAATTAATTAACCTTTTTTTATATAAGTGCAAGCATCTTATAACAAGGCACGGTAATAGAAGAGAGGTGTTAGGAAGTTTTAGTTTAGTTTAATGAACATGTGTAGGCCAAATCAACAACATTGTTAGGGTTATAAGCCTGAATATCACCTGCACCAGCAAATGTTGTCCCAAAGAAAATCCAAAAACCTACAAAGGTGTGCCAATTTAAAACAGATTCATAGAAGAAGAGAAAGAGGGAGTGTCCATAACTTTAACATGGAAATGCGCAACCCTTTCAATTATATTCAAATGCCTGACTTAAAGAGATAGGGTTTTGAAGCAATCAGTACTCGTATACGATACCAAACATCGAACCACTCATTTTACTAACCTATAAGTAGATTTTGTCATTATTGAGTTAATATTTATAATTCATAATTTGAAATTTATAACAAATAATATTTTTAAAGGGTATACTTTTAAATATATTTAATTTATAAATTACGTATTTTAAATAAATTATTTAACCAACTCATACAAATTCTAATTACATGGCTTCTGATTTTTGGAGGGACACCATCCTCCAAATGCCCTAGCTGTTTCCTTGTTGGAGTACAATAATGGCAATGGTGACAATTCATGGACAGCAAATTATTTGGACTGTTGAATAATGATAATTCATGAAGTACAGTTGATTTGGTGCATACTACGGTAGAGATTAATGTTTTATTTGTGCATTCAAATTAGTTTTGTGTAATTCACTATTTAGTAAAATAATTATTTACATAAGGACCATAATTTTAATTAACTTAATAAAGTAAAGTTGATTAATAGGTAGTATTTTAAATAAATTATGAGGTCATGTTCATAAATTATAGAAAATTTTACTATTAAACATATACACTCAGTCTGATTATTAAACTATATCAATTTCTTTAACTAATTTTAAATTATATAACTTAAAAAAGTTTTTATCATTAATTTTAGTCTTTAATTTAAGTCTATATTAGATAAAGCTTTTAGTGCTTAATCCTAATTCTACTTGTGGAGTGTAATTAAATCCCTATTATATTAGCATAATTCAAGTATATATATATATATATGAGGGTGAGGTTTAAAGTAAATGAAAATGTTTCTCCTTTTGTGATCATAAGGTTACAAGTTTAAATTATAAAACAGTCTTTTTGTAAAAATATAAAAAGAAAGTTATAATCATTATAGCCCTCTTTAAATTTCTGTAAAACAGAGAGTTACGTGTATTGGATATATTCATTTTTTAAAGTATATATATATATATAAGAAGTTGCTTAAATTGCTTTATTATAAATAGAAAAGAGCCTAATTACATATTTTAATCAATAAAGCTTTATATTATGTTAACAAACTTTAAAAGACTAAATTAAATACGACATCTGAATAAAAAATAAACCAAAATTATGAAGAAGAAAAATAGTTAGTCCCACCCCCTCCCACCTCATGAAGAAGCGAAGGCCTCCTCGATACAAGAAAAAGAAAAAGAAAGGAGAGAGAGAGAGATGCCACTTGCCAGACCATGCATGGCCACCGGAGAGCAGCACGTGGTCCCTCGTGACATGCACGTTCAAACCCTGATTTCAAGGAACTCTTCCTTAAAATCTGTAAAATATATGCTAAATTATGTCGTTCTCAACCTATCCATAGTGAATATTTAATTTCAGAGAGAGGTTAAATTTCACATTTACCACTGGTCCCAACTCAAGAAGGGTTCACTATTTTGGGAAAACTACATCAAGTGTGATCATCGCTCACACCAGAGCTTCCTGGTCTGCGAAAGAGTACACAATAGTCTGCTCTCTCTCACGTCTATAAAATTAATGGAGCGCGTGACGACTCGTTAAAAGCGGAGCTTGACCGGGTCTGGAATTTTGTGAAGCGCTTTTAAATAAAAAATCGGCGCGTTAATCGAGCGCGCGTGTGTTGTAAACAAAAACATTCAATAACGAATAGAGGCCGTCGCTTTTAACGAGTTTCTTTTTCAATGATTGTTATTATTTTTACATCTTTATCCACATGATGTGTGGTGGGGCCCACTCATGGGTCGCCGCACGTGGGCAGATCCAGCTACCCACACAGAAAGGAAAGGATGAGGAAGAACAATGCTTTTCAGCTGACCTCACACGTACACCCATTTTCTCGTATTTACACAATAATCCTTATAATTTTAAGATATATGATTCTTTATACTTTCAATTTTGTAATAATATTTAAAATTCCTTAAAAATTAGTTATAATTTTAAAAAAATTAGACTTCAATTAAAAATTACAATAAAACACCCATAATAGAAATATCATATATCATATTACTAAGTGTTATCAATACAGTCAATTTAATTTAGTTCTTAAAACTACCCAGACATATCTGCACATTTATTTATATTTTTATAATATTATCGTGACATTTTATGTGAGTCTATTAAAAACAGTCTCTTTATTACGTGAGAGTAATGTTGCATACTATTAACTTTTCTGCTCCCATATGTAAAAGAGATTTCAACTAAATAGTAGTGATGATAAAAATTAATCATAATTAGTTGTTTTAAATCTAAATTAATAACTTAAGGTTTATTATAATAAACTATTGATTTAAATTAAATTTATTAATTCAATTCTAATTTAAAATTTTTCTGAATTATTGTGTAAGGATTATAATATTTATATCATATACGTTTTATCATTATTTTAATTAAAATTTAAGAGAAATATTTTTTAAAATTGAAAGTTATATAAAATTTTGAAACTTTTAAAAATTTTAAACTACAAAATATTTTAATTTCAGTTTTTAAATATAAATATTATTAAAATGACCTAAAATACTTCTTTTTTAATAAAAAAATTAAACAAAGGCAGGAGAATAAAAATACTTGGCACCGAGTGTAGAAAGAGACGGTGTTGCTACCCGAGAGTTCAATTATTTGCTGTGCCCCACTTGCCCCCATACACTGCCCGGCTGATGTCTGCTGCCCGGGGCTTATCTGGTCAGATTCCCACACGTGTGATTTGGTAAATTAGCAGTTCTCGCGTGTGACATTGGGAATTGAACCTTTTGGTCATTTATATTTATTATTTTGTAATTACTAAAAATTTGTATGGAAGGGCTTGAAGAAGTGGCCAATGGCAAGATCTTCTTTGTGACTTGAAAGGATTGGGTGGCCTACTGGCCTTTCCTAATTCCCCACCTTTTATGGCTCATTTTTCTTTTTATTATATAAAAATGCTATTTTAACCATAAGATTTCTATTTTATTTAAATTAATTTTTAGTTTTTGAAAAAATTAACTCTTTCTACAAAATAAGTGAATTAGCACCTAAAGAAGCACGATAAGAGCACATCAAATTTTCTATTTCAATTACTCTATTTTAACTATATTTTATTAAATTTTATCAATATATTTATATAAAATTTATATAAATGTGTGAATAAGATTTAATAAAATGAGGTTACATATGTAACGGAAGAATTGATCTCCAATAAAGATCGCACCTCGACTTTGGAGATTGGGGCTGATAAAGGTCAACAAATGGTTAGATAGGATTAGTTAGGGAAATATCAAAATTAGCTGATTTAGATGCTGGGCCCCTAGAAGCGGACCTCATCAGGCCATTACCTATAGGTAGGTGTCGATTACTGATGCTGACGTGGCAGCTGATTAAATACGGGGGGCCCAATCCCAGAAAGCGGCATACAATGCACACGTACGCAGGGTGCTAACTTTACGGATGCAGACGACGACGACGCTCTCGTGAGTCGTGACCGTGATGTTCCCACACAGATGGTGGGCTCCACACGATAAGGAAACCGACGGCTGTGAGTCTACTCTGTGACCCTTCAAATATGATCATATTTACAAAAACCTGTTTTTTGAAAAAGGTCTTTTTATACTTTTAAGTTGTTTGAACATTTAAATTTTTTAATTTAACTAATTTTAATTGAATCTTATTAAATAATTTTGAATTTTTATTTTAAAAATATAAAGTAAATTTAGAATTCGAATGCAAAATTAAAAATATTTTATGATAAATATAATATTTTTAGTTAATACACGTTGTCACATACAATATTATATTTTAATTAATATTGTAACTATTTGATTAATATATTTTTTAAATTAAGATAACAATTTTATAGCTGTCATAATCGAAATATATAATTAAGTCAAAGTCCAATTACATTATCTCAAAGAGGTTGATGTTTCAATCAATTAGTTGGATTGGTTCACGTGAAGCTATGACTTAGAACAAAATATCTTCCAAAAACCTAGATTAGGTATCATTAGGTTGAATTGGGATTGTGCTCCAAAACAATTCAATAAGTCCTATTTTTTATTTTCTCAATTTAAGTCTACGTCCTAAGTTAATTTTAGATTAGTTCTAATTATAGAACGAGTCATCGTTTGGCTTAATTGTTTCTGTAAAATTCAAGAGTTTGTATAACTATTTTAGGTTTAATCAAATTTAATAAAAAATGATATATTTAGTTTATTTATTTAGAAATAATATATTTAGTGACTGATTTTTTAAAATTTAAATAAATCAAATTAAAATATTATTTTTGCTAATTTTATGTAGCTAATAAATACTACATGAATATTTATACATTAATTACATTTACAAAAATATTTTTTTGATATGATTTATACAAAATTGAAAAATATGACTTTTACGGATAAACTGAATCTTTTATTGTAATAAAATAAGTACATTTGTCTATTTATAGAAAAAACTGAAAAAATGCAAAATTTCAATTACTAAATAATAGTTATTTGAAAGGGTTAATTACAAAAAAGGGTTCAAACTTCCAGCGTTAAAAGTAATAAAATGATCAAACTTTCAATTTTTTTAGTTATAACTTAAACTTTAAAAAGTGCAATAAAATGTTAAAGCTTTCAATTGTTTTCAATTCTAACCAGATGTTATCAGTTGTTCTCCCGATATCCTCGACCCTTTGTTTTATACTTGTTCGTTTGATACTCTAAACTACTCTCGTATTATAACGTATTATATTAGTAAGTTCTTTGTTTTTAGTTCGTTCTTTTGGTGACCTTAGTGTGAAGGCGTCGGGGTTATACAATCTGAACATAGAAGAGTGAGAGTGTCGAGAGAATAAATTGAAATCAAAGTATAAGGTCGTTGGGACTGTGTAATCTGATTTCATTTTAATTATGTGATTAAATGACATCATTTCGTTAATTTTTATTTGTTGTGTTAATTTTGATCAACGTATATTAATAGTTAAGGTTTCTAAAACATATAACAAGTTACATCAACAAATTTAACAGAAATACTAACATCGAGCTAGAATTAATCAAATTAAAAATTTGAGTAGTTTATTGTGCTTGTTTGAACTTTGGGCTAGAACAAAAAAATTGAAAGTTTAAATATTTTATTGTTACTTTTTAAATTTCGAGATATAATTAAAAAATTGGCAAATTTTTGATTTTTTTTTGTAATTAACCTTATTTGAAACCACACCAAATATTTATTCTCTTAATTTAGACTTTTTACAGGGTGGAAATTTTATTTTTCTTAGGCAATCAATCAGACAATCACAGATTGTGAGGGTGGGTTGGGTCCGATTTACGGGCGGGACCAGATGGAGAGTGCAGTGTATTATAGGAAGGGACGCTGTAGGGTAATGTCTCTGACAAAACCAGGTTGCCCAATGGCCCACGTGTCAACCCACCCTGCGCGTGTTCTGGTGAAAGCTACAGAATACCCTACCTCCACCACAAATATCTTAGCTAATACCCAACAACCTCTTTCTCACGCACACACTGTTTTGTCCCTTTGAATATTATGTTCCTGTGTATACACTCACAGCCAAATTTCACGCTTTCGTTGCTCACCTCCCCCTATCTACTACACCCATTTCTAGTTTCCCACACCTGAACTCTATTTTTTTTCTTAATTACGAATAGTACAATTAAGGATTAACACAATATAATAAATACAATTAAATAACAATTAAATAATCCTATATAAAATAAAAAAACCAAATTTATTAAATTGGTTTATTAAATTTATTATCTTTGGGATTGGAGAGATTTATTAAATTGGTTGACCAATCTTTCAATTATGCCCATAAGCTTAAGGGCTCGTTTAGTTAAGTTTTTATTAGTAGAACTTTTATTAGTAAAATTTTTATCAATAGATCTTTTATGAGAAGAGTTTTTTTTTTAAAATTAGTTGACTGTTTGGTTGTTAATTAAAAATACAACTTTTTTAAAAACGCTTTTGAAGTTTTCAGCTAAACACCTATTTTTTTTCTTAAAATAGTTTTTGCAATGAAAAAAAGTGTTTTTAAAGGTTTCAAAAGCTGAATCAAACAGAACTTAATTCTTTTAGCTTTCTTTTTTTAGGTTTAAAATACCTGTTTCCGTTTATTTTGTGTCTACCCTATTTTATGAACATTTATTAATTCAATTTTTGCGAAATACGTAAAAAAATATCTAAAAAAATCAGAAAAGCACACACAGTCACTCTCAATACACACGTTCTAGCAAAAGAAAGGAAACTCAAAACCAGCAAGGGCATGTGCATGGTCAAGAGGAGGAACCGGTCATTGTACAGTGTCTGTGAAAAAAGGGACAAAGTGTTAAGCAATTTGCTTGCTACGAAAATTACTTATAAACAAATAATAATAATAAAGCAAATGCCAAATTTCATGTGTACGGTTTAATTATGAGATTGAGACTTAAGTTGGAGATGGTCCCCCCTCCTCACTCCTCAGTCCTTCCTTCCCATTGACGTGGATAATGGAGCAGAACAGTAGCTTATTAAGAATGGGATTCTCTCTATTATTTTATCCCATTCTTATCTTATTCTTTAAGTTTTAGTCTATTTATATAAAATTTACATAAAATAGGTATAAATAAATGACTGAAATTTATAAGATAAAATAAAGACGGGATAAAATGGACAGACTCAAACTTATTATCTCATGCAATTAATTATTATGTTAAAAATAATTTTTATTCGTTCAGATGAGAACGGGATGATGACATACTTTTTTGGTATTCATAGGACAGGATTTAGTGTGTCATTGGAGAAGGGAAGAAAGGAAGAAAGAAGGAATGAGAACAAATAAAGCAGACTGAAGAAAGTGCCAAAAGGACCCTTCACTTAGTCACTATCACAGATGATGTCAGAGTTGGTTTCTTTTTTTTTTATCACTCTGAAATCTGAATCCAAAGACTCCATGGAAGATGAAAAGGAAAAAGCTCATGAATGAAGCAAAAGAAAGGGAATAACAAGTCAAGAAGTGTATATTTACACATTTATAACAAAGATAAAACAACCCTTTTCTCTTATGTATAAAATAACATTGAGTTTTCCAATTCCAAGAGGTACACCGTAGGAGGATACATACATTAAATGGTAGGAGATACAGGAGGAGGAGGAGGAGCAATTTTCTGATGGAAAATGGCAATGATGTGGGAAAATTTTCTATGTTGAAGATGAAATAAAATCATCACCACCACCTTTTTTCTTTCAATCAAAGAATTCACAGGAAAACTGATTGGCAACTTTGTTTCCTTCCACCTACTACTGCTTGCATAGTTCAGGAGCTTCTTTTATGGTCATATCTACCATTTCGATTGTGCTAAAACCTCCGTCTTCCGTGGCAATGGTGGATTGCGAGTCAATGCCAGAACCTGCTTGGATCTCTTTGAACATTGCCATGACTTGAATAATTGTGGGTCGTCTCCACGGTCGGTCGTCTAAACACAAACAAGCTACATTTAAGTGTTGTAGAAGCTCTATCTTAAGGCTTGGATCCTCTTTCATGAGGACTGGATCAAAAACATCAGTTATCTTCAACTTAGCATGCTGTTTCACCCACCCCACAAGATTGTTGTCTCCGAAATCGGCTGAATCTGTTGGTCTTTTCCCAGTTAGCAACTCGAGCAGGACAACACCATAACTATAAACATCACCTCTAGTGGAACATCTGAAGCTCTGGTAGTATTCGGGAGGGACGTAGCCGGGTGTGCCTGCCAATGTGCTAACACTCAAATGTGTATCCATTGCACTCATGAGCCTTGCCATTCCGAAATCTGAGACCCGGGCCTCCAAGTTCTCATCAAGCAAGACATTGCTTGATTTCATGTCTCTATGAATGATATGGGGGGTACAATTATGGTGGAGAAAAGCCAATCCTCTGGCAGCACCAATGGCAATCTTTCTCCTTGCAGCCCAGTTCAGTTTGATCCCAGATTTCTTCTGATCATGCAAAACATCTTCCAAGCTTCCAAACTTCATATACTCGTAGACCAATAGCCGCTCTTCTCCAACCTTGCAGTAGCCAAGAAGCGGAACAAGATTCCGATGCTTGATTTTCCCAATAGTTTCCATTTCTGCCATGAATTCCCTATCACCCTGTCCACTGATATGTATCAGTTTCTTTATGGCTACAATACTCCCATCTTTAAGTTGCGCCTTGTACACATCCCCAAAACCTCCAGAGCCTATAAGGCTATCGTTATGGAAGCCATTTGTGGCTTCAAGAAGGTCTGGAAAAGTAAGCTTCCGTAGGGACTTCTCAAATGTGGAAAGATTGATGCTTAGAGCTTCGCGAGCACCAGTTAGCTTCCAGTTAGTAGTTGCAGTGCCGGAATGCGAGTGGCTGTCGATATACACATCAAGGGTTGAATCCTTCTTTTTCTTTCTTTTCTTCATTTCCACATAAACAATAATGAAGGCAAAGATGCAGAAAAGGGAGAACAACAATCCCATTGCTACGCTCCCTGCCAGAGACGCTTGTCGTCGGTGAGACTTCTGATGCCCTGAATTTGCTCCAGTCGCTGAACCTGCTCCACACGGAGGAAGAGGAATCCCACAGAGGCCAGAGTTATTGATAAAATTGTGAGCTGAAAACGTTTCAAACTGACCCATTTCAGGAATCATTCCCGTGAGACCATTGTTAGACATATCGATTTCAGTAAGCAACGAAAGATCGGTCAGAGATTGCGGAATCATGCCTTGAAGCCTATTGCTAGAGAGGTCAAGAATGTTAAGGCCCTTCAAGTTCCCAAGCTCCTCTGGAATGTATCCCTCAATACTATTGTGACCCAAATTCAAGATATAGAGATAGGACATAGTACCAATCTTCTTTGGAATACTGCCAGACAGCAAATTGTATGAAAGATCAAGAAAGATCATTGATCCATTATCGTTAAACGTGGGCTGAGTGTGACCACCATATACTCTAGTGAAGTTACAGGGGTGCCTGGTGGAGATTCTATCCAACCGTTCTGCTCTAATTCCTGCAAACTCTAGCAAATTACCTTCCCCATGGCATAGTTCACTTTTCTCATTCTTTAGATACACATACCTCTTTCCGGTGATAAAATTAACCGCGATGTTGCCAGATTGTTTAAACAGCTCCGGCGGGATTGTCCCATTCAAGTAGTTGGTATTGAGATCCAACCAAATCAAGCTTCGACAATCTCCCAGCTGCGGCGGGATACTACCGAAGAGCGAGTTGTTGCTTAGCTTAAGAATTGCGAGGTTTGAAAGTTGCCCAATGGATGCTGGAATCACACCAGTCAACTTATTGTTGGACAATGAGATCCAGTTCAAGTTGATGCAATTGCTAATACCAGGAGGTATCACTCCGGTCAGCTCGTTGAAGTCTAGAATCAAGGTCTCCAAGGTCCTTATGTTCATTATCTGCGGTGGGATTTCTCCATTAAGCTTGTTGAACCAAAGCTTCAAGTCTCGAAGCTTAGAGAGTGATCCCAAGCTTGCAGGAATAGTCCCGGTGAGGTAATTAAAGCTCAAATGGAGTGCAGTTAGCTGTGAACAGTTGCTCAGAGTCGCAGGAATATACCCAGTAAGCAAATTATTTTGAAGATAAAGCTCTTTCAAGTTGTTACTTGGATCCTGACATATCACAGCAGGAATGGACCCAGACAGATTATTAGAGCTCAGATCCAGGGTCTTCAAATTGGTAAGCTTTGACAAAGAATCGGGCAAACCACCAACGAAACCATTATATGACAAATCAAGAATCTGCAAGCTACTCATTTTCAAGAAAGTAGCAACAGGCAATTCACCAGTGAAGTTGTTAGAAGAAATATCAAGAGATTCCAATGAAGTGCACGAAGCAAAACCAGGAGGGACAGAACCAGAAAGATTATTTGAGGAGAGATCAAGCGCAACAAGACCTGGACATGCATCTTCAAGATGTAGAGGAATCTCCCCATGAAAATCGTTACCACCAAGTGAAAGGAACTCCAATTTTCCTGATGGAAGAGCAGGAATCGGACCCGAAAACTGGTTGGTGGTGACATTCAAGAAGCTAAGCTGTGCACATGAACCTATCGCACGACCAAGATCGCCTGAAAATTTATTAGAGGAGATATCAAGATGCTCCAAAGCCAGGCAATCCCCAAACGAAGGAACAGTCATGGAGAAATTGTTTGAAGAGACGTCAAGGTACTGCAGACTCTTGCAATTAGAAACATCCATGCCTCCACTAACTTTGTTTCCCTTCAAAGACAAGAGCTTTAACTCATTGCAGCCTCCGTACAGAACAAAGGGAACTGCGTCCGAACCCGAAATCCTATTCAAAGAAAGATCAAGAGACTCCAATCTGAGCTTTAACCCACTTGATTTGTCTTTCACTGAAAAGTCCAGAGCGTTGCTAGAAAGATTCAAGGACTTCAAAGCTGGACAAGAACCAAAACTCGCCAACTGAGAGATAGGACCTGAAAGAGCATTCTGTGATAGATCTAAGTTGCTCAAAACTGAGCTGCACTTGGATCCAGAAGGGAACGAAATGGAACCAGAAATGTTAACAGAAACCAATGAAAGGCTCTCTAGATTGTCAAGACTCAAAAGGAATGTAGCCACAGAGTAAAAATCAGTACTCAAGGGAATGGCCCTGAGGTCTACAGACGAGACTCTGTTTGTTTCTTGGCATTTAACTCCATAGAAACTACATGGGTTTTGGTTAGGCAACCAGCTCTGAAGAAGAGAATGGTTATGGACGCTTGCTTTGAAGTTGATAAGATTTTGAGTGTCTTTGTTCTTGGAGGTAAAAGGTGGCGCTACTGGTGAGGCTCGTACGGAGAGAAAGGTGAGAGAAAGAAGCAAGATAGAGAAGTGGGTTCTCATATTTAGCTCTTTACCTTGATGGGTTTTGGAGATAAACAGAAAAAGTCGTAATCTTTAGGCATAGGGCTTGAGAACTGCCATTGGAGATAAAGCTCAGAGCTATCTGGTTTTAGAGAGAGAAAGAGAAGAAAGAAAAGAAAGAGAGGGAGAGTAAGAGAGTCAAAATACGGAGTAAGGAAGGTAAGAAGGGTATTTATCAAGTGGGGAAGTAAACACAGCTGTTCCTCACATGCCATGTGCCTCTCTCTCTCCCAAACCTTCTTATTCGTTGGTTCAATCAAAACCACCTTCCTTTCTCTCTCTACAACTCTTCCAATTTCTTTATTTTGCGTCCCCCTTTTTTTCCCCTAATCTACAAAATTATCTCTTTGTCTCTCTAAGCCAGACCTAGGTATACGTGAACAATTTTTAATTAACTTAAGATTAAAAATAATTATGAAAAGAAACAAAAGGGTTATTCTCTCTCTCTAAAAAGGTTGTCTCTTTGTCTCTCTAGCTTTTATCTCTCGTGTACGGGTAATCAAGGATTGAACCATCACTATCAACTTAATGAGAAGAGGAAGATTCCATCTCTTAATTAACTATAATTATGGAGACTCCCTTTTGGTTCACAAGGCTTAATTGATAATAGCAAGAGTGATTTTGGCATTTATATGCATTTCATACCCATCTTTATGAAGCACTCTTTTTATAGTTTTCCTTGGAAAGTTAAAGGCATCCATCCATGTGTTTACCAAGTTGTAGTAGCTCTTCTAGTTCTATCCTCCTCTTAATTTGTGCAATTGGGTTGCCTTTTTCATTTCCAATTAATGTATTATTGATACTATAATTGTCATGAGCTTATGTCTTGATGGTCCTACCTCAATTATATTAACTTTAAATGCAACTACATTAGCTTACACGTGTGGCTTGAAATTTCTCTCCCTTTTCCCTACAATGGGGGGTAGGGTGAAAAGAACTCCCTTGACCTAATTGCAAGCCACTTATGAGGCCTTATTGGTGTGTGTTAGGATACAACTTTGAAAGGACTATAAGTGGATGATTTAATTGATGGAGTAGGCCAATTTTTAGAATTCCCAATTCAAATGATTATAAGTTTGAGTACATAAAAGTTTGAATAGTATAATCAATAAAAGGGTAAATACCTTAAAATTTACAAATATTAATTAGATTAAATGTATCATTTACTTTTAAGTAATTGATTTATTAATTAGATTATTCAAAATATTTAATTTCTTAAAATTTTTAATTTGAGTGTTATAAAAAAAATTAATAGACATTTCTTGTAGGACTCAAACTCTTGACTAATGGTTTCTTAAGGATCTTTCTTTCTTAGGTGATGACTTTTTCACCTAAAATTTGACTTTCTACTTTAGGAGTCTCTAGGTTACATTTTCAAGAATATATCATCGTTTGCTTACTATGATGGTGTGTGAACTCCATTCTATTTCTAGTTCCTAGAGTGAATGGAATATTAAATAATATTATATTATAATGCAACAAAACATTTGATTCCAAAATATTGAATTATTAGGGTATACTAAGAATGCACAATAATAAGAACATGAGGGGAAAATAATGAAATAAAAGGTGAGACACACCAAAATCCCTTTAAATTATATAATTTAATCATCAATAAAATAAAGTGATTTTATTAATATCCCTCATTTAATTATAATACTTTGAATGGTGATATTATACTAATAAATTCTTATAACAAGTCTCTAATAAAACTATAAATTTGTACAATACAAAAATTAGAAATAAGATGATCATGTACCTAAAGATAAAGATCCCATCTTACATAAATGCTTATCCCATTAATTTTGTAATATATACTTATTATTATTGAAATGGTACTAAATTAATAGTCTAAATTTGGAAATTTCTAAGTGACATGTAAAATATTGAAATGGTACTAAATTAATAGTCTAAATTTGGAAATTTCTAAGTGACATGTAAAAAAAAAGATAATCTTTACTTTAATACAACACATTGACATTGGTAATCTTCAAAATCCAACATGTTTCATTATTTTTCATAATTTTAAAAAAATTTGCTACTAGAAATGACAATGGGGGCGGGCTGGACTAATTCTGTCAAATTTTTTAAAAAATTAAAAGTATAAAATAATATTTTTTTATGTAGATTAGAGAATGGGAAATGAATAGGTAATATGAAAGTGGGTCTCACAGTCTTTTTGGTCTTTCTGCGTATCAATCAAATTCAAAGTACATAGATAGAGAGAGATGAGAATGAAAATGAATACCACACGAGAGAGATGGTGACAAGAAAGATATGGTCCCTACCCCTTAATTTCATTATTTTGGCATCAAAATGTAACGTTATGCTGTGCTGTCTTGATAAAGTTAAATTAAAGGGCTTCAAGCCCATTTTAGAGCCCATATATATATATATAATCATATTTTTAAGTTTTGTTTTGTTAATTATTTAATATATAAACATGTAGAATAAGTTTTTAAAAAAGTTATAATAAAATCGAATTTACTTTTTTTAATATAATTACTATAGTTTCTGTTAAAATTATAACGGGCTTACAGGCCTACACAAGACGAGAAGTTAAACCACATACAAGTTTAAGTGAGGTTTCATCCTAAATCTAATTGGTGATAGGTGGAATAGCCTACTAGATTTATATGTTAGTTTTCTTTTTTCTCTTTTTTCAATATAAGACAAACTCTCACTTTATTTTTCAACACTCCTCTTCATGTGTGAGGTTAATTTAAAGCCTAAGACGTGACATAATCTATCATTTTAAAGTATTAACGACTACCATAAGAGCAATATATTCTGATACTATGTTATAATTTACAATAGACCTATGGGTTCATACGGAAAAAAAAGTTATACTATATATAAGTTTAAGTGAGGTTCCATCCTAAAATCAATTAGTAAAAGGTGGAGTAACTTTTTAGATTTATATGTTAGTATTTTTCCTTCTCTTTTTCTAACATGCCACAAACTCTCACTTTATATTTAACAGTTTTTGATTATATAAATTATATAATATTAATAATAATTAAAAAAAGAAGTCGTTGTTTCCAAGCGATTCCACCGAAATTTCAGGCTATATGTTTATTGTCGTATTATTACAAAACTAAACGTAGGACCCCTCAAGCTCCCGTATTTCAACCAACCTTTCCATCATTTCGTCTCCATGGCCATTTGCCTTTCTCTCTTTATATATATTAAATATATATACTTTGTCCCTTTCCATTGAAATACATTTACTTATTATACATAATATCGAATTTTATTCTTACACACACACACGCATAAATACATGTATAAAAATAAACTTTTATCGAAAAAAACTTAAAAATTATCAGACAAGGTTAATAAGAGTTGGTCGTATTATTGAGTGTGAAATTCTTTCACAAAAAGTGAGGTTGAGAAATACTCTTAAGGGTTAAGTGGTTTCGACTCAATAAAATTTTGAGTAAATTTATTGTATTTCGATAAAAGTTATTAAGCTAGGTGAGGGTTCTGCAGACGTAAATAAGGTGTGTCGAACTGCGTTACCAAATTTTTGGTGTTTTTATTATTTCGTTTTTTATTACTTTTGTTTACGTTTATCCTAGAGACGTCCACGATAAAATTGACGAATTTACGAAACTTCTACCCCTTCGATTTTTCAATTATAATAATAGGAAGATTTTTAAAAAAAGTCTTAAATCTTAATAAGAAGATTATCTTTTGAAACAAATCAACAATTGAGCATAAAACATTGCATGTGTGCGTAACAGTTTTGTGTCTTTGGTGTGTATCTTTTTATGTCATAATACGATAGACGTTTAACAACGTCGTTTTCCAATTTAATAACAACATATTCGATTAGGCTGTCTTACACTCACTTTCCACCTTTGTGTTGTTGTTGTTTTTTTTTGGGTCTTATTTTAAACAGCTAATTGGTGCCATTGAGCCCAAGCCCTAAATTGCAAGTATCATACATAAATGGAAGATTTTCTATAAGGGGCTTATTTAAGATATAATTTGCAAAAGTGCCCATTTGTGGAAGCGTTGAAAGTAATACAAATTGAAGTACACATACATGGGAAGGTTTAAATGATTTTAATTGTTTAAATTAAGAATTAAAATACTTAATTACTTAAATTAGTTAGATAATACACGTTTATTTTAAAATTTACGATGGATTATTAAAATTATATATGCGAATTTTTAATTATTTGCTCTTAAACCTGTATTACTATTGTATCGTCATATCTGCATGTGGGTCTACAGGAAACAGCTTCTTTATTATATAGAGGTAAGGCTGCATACTATCAAACCTTCCTAAATTTCGCTTTATTGCAAGACTTCAGGCTAAGTGTGATGAAATATATGCCATTTAATTTTGAATCATACCAAAGTATGTGATTAACAAGATATAATGGCTTCAAGGTTTCAAGAAATCTTAAATATTCTTCTTAGTTCAAATGTTTAAAGCCTTCACCAGATAAACCTATAGTAAAATCTATAGTAACAATTTGAGGATTATGAGTCAATAGGCATTAAAGGGTAGTTGCTGTGATTTTTTTGGATATTAAAAAACTGTAATGAGAACAAAAAGATAAAATAATTATAAGGTAGAGTTTGATGTATCGGGAGTACTGGATACATCTGTTCCAAAGAAGCATCATAGTCAGCATGACCTAGATTTCACTACTCTGGCAATCTGGAGTCAAATCATGAACTCTCTACTGCACTGCCTGAATTTTGCTTTGCATATGATAAACCTAATGAAGCTGAAGGCTGAAGCAACCATCTTCCCCAATTAGAGAAAGGGGCCGTAAATGCAGACAAATTTCAATACAGACGGGTAGATTTTTTTTTCCCGTGAATCCAAACAAAACCAAGAAGAGAAAATGGGACCCCAAACTGCATCACCTTATCAATGGAGCACGTGCACGCGTGCAGCTGGTGTCCAACACTCATTAGTGGGGCTTTCTATACACATTTAACCCACCAATTAAGAGCTTTGGATGAATGCACCAATTCCCATGTCTCAATTATATCAGATTAATTGGCAGCTCCTGGTGCTCTTTCTGTTCCTATTCCTGTTCTCTCCCAGTAGCAGTGTCAAGTGGATCTACTGTTCTTTTTTCCCTTAATAGTATCTGGGACCACTATCTATGACCAAGTATAGGCCACCTTCTTCTTGTTTTAGTGGAGATCAATTTATTCAGGGTTCTTCTCTACTCTTACCTACCTAACCTCATTTCAGCATTTACTAGGCAGTCAAATTCTGACGAAATGCAACTCAAATGTGTGTGCAGGATCAAGTACATTGAAATCACTTCAATTTGCTTTTTATTGCATACTCACATATATTGGCCAAGAGCGGTCCACCAAATGGAATCGCGCATGTGTCTTTAGCGTTCAAGATCTTACAAGGAGAGAGGAAAACATCAGAAGCCTTCAGCATATGGAAAGGAATTGAAGGGTTGGATATGAAATGAGAAAACAAATTACTATAGAATGCAACTTTGAAAAATGTTTCTTATATGGGGATATTGCATCCCACACAGAAAGCATCCTTTCACCTGAATAAATTAAGAACAACAAATACATTTAAAAAAAGAAAAGAAATGAAATCAAAGATCTGTCGTAGAAAAAATTATGGCAATCAAAGATTATGACCTCCCAACTCCAAAGTGCCACGTGAAATTAGCTGATCTAATATAAATCATTAAGTGTCTTTCGTCATGGTTCTCCAGAGATTTTTTAACCATACTCTACACCTTTTCATCCCCTTCACTGGATTCTGATAACCTATCATGTTTTTGTGATTGCTTGCCATTCATTGAAAGGCTGCGCCGTTCTTTGCCACCAGGTTTAGATGATGCGTTACTGTACCAGACCATTCCTGCTACGGCAATGATCATTCCAACAACAACTTGAACATTAAGACCTTCTTTCCCAAAGAAAACAAATCCTAGGATGAGGACTAGAATTGTCTTCATGTGACCAAGTACTTGGAATGACACAGCAGTGAATCTGCCAATGCAGATAAATTGGCTGAGGTTCGTTCCTACTGCAATGCTGCATGATAGGATTATGAACAACTGCAGACAACAAAGAGCAGCTCAAATCAAACATGTAATTATTTCTAAAAGCAAGAATAATAAGAGCACGCATTATATGTCCCGCCACAAAAATGAGAAAAATTTGTCGAGCCATAGAACCAAGTTGATTGGTGCAGCGCAATACAATTTTCTGAATATCCACAATAGGAACAAAGCAAGAACAACAGGATTATCCTTGAACAAAGTATTCAAGCACTTAATATCCCAAAGCATAACATATAAAAGCACAAGTATAATTTCCACTAAACCACAGCAGGAAGCTACTTCCCCACCAATGGTGACGAATTATTGCTTAGGAAATTTAAAAGTGAACGGTCCTCGCTTTGAAGACTCATAGGAACTCATGAATCTGTAATTATTCAAGTTTGAAGAAAAACGATACTCATCTCTACCTCCTCAAACTATCTATGATGGTTAGATATTGAAAGACGATCTTTTAGGCACTAGATTCCCAGGAAGCAAAGAGTTAGAATAAACCTTACCAACTATTTTATCACTACAAACAGGATCTAGCACATCCAAACAAGCACGAATGATAGTTTGAAGCGTTTAAGGATTTCCTGAGATAAATGGATTGTCTGGGTAGGCTTCAGATCAAAATGTACTGCATTTGGCAGTTGAAAATATAGGGGAAATTGTAAAACTTTTGAAGTCATCACTCTGCAGCTTGATCTATGCCATGTAGTACTTATTTACATCATTAATCCCAATTTTCAGGTAAAAGTTTTGACCTTCCCTATGGTTCACAGGGACAACAGCTCATTATCGTCTGGTAGACCCAAATATCTGACTCTGGTATATTATGTTTCCTCTACCACTCTAATCACATAAATTTGCCAACCAGTAATTCCAGAAATTGAGATTGGACCTGCATGAGGTCATTCTTGAACAATTCCAGGCTACAACTTCTCAAAACAGTAAGCAAAATAGGCAGCATATGGCTGTGCCAGCATATGAGAACCCCAATTGGCAGATAGATGCTTTTGTTTTTGATCTAGACAGCGTAGTAGTGAAAATATCCGATCGAAAATCTACTAGTTTCCTACAATGTCTCTGTGTTAACATATGAGTTGATTTAATTTGTCACATTCGTGACTTCGATTAATAGCAATTAGATATGTAAGTAGGGACATGAAACAAAGTAAGAGCTATTTAATGCATGTATGTGGTGCAAGTATATTTATATCCAGATAGGTTTGCAGATAACAAAAACATTTAAAATAAAGGATAGCAGTTTTACTGGTCAGGTTCTTCATTAACCAATCAATGCCAACTAGAATTGACATTATAATTAGAAACTTACAGCAGATGTGAAACCAAGGGGGTAGGCATCGATCCTCTTTTCTGTCAACCAATAATCCAAAAAGGGGCCCACCACCAACAAAGATGCAGCTTGTGCTGGAGCTGTGTGTCCCAGCAAATTGAAAGACCCAAGAGAATACCTCCGTTGAAGATAGTGTACATACTGTCACGATAAGAAAATCCCTCAACATCATAAACCATACCATGGAAACAAGACAATGCATGGTACTGCATAAGATTAGGAAAAGAACAAGTAAACTACATTCCAATGGACCCGTGCAGAGCTAAGCACCTTGGGAACAAATCTCAACTTCAACCATAAAATGAGAAGATGGTAAGAGTCCAATCAATTGTTCTTACTTAATGAGGGGAATTATATTGCATATAAAAGTACAATTTAGAACCTGAGGCTAAATATGTCTTTATATATAAAAGTACAATTTAGAACCTGAGGCTAAATATGTCTTTATCATGGATCATTGAAGATCCATCACCAATCCATCGCATGATGCCATTTATGTGCAAAATTATGGTTGCAATGTAGAATTACTTACATACTGCTGCAGAGAAGTGCTCCAAACTGCCACTACTGCTGCCACAAATCCTTTTGCGTTCACACTCACATCTGTTACAGTACAGACTGCAACTCCAAGGAGAACCACTACTATGCTAAGCTTTGTGTCCCTTGAATATCGAACATTGTCCAACACCACTTCAAGAAAACAGGACACTGGGATCATACTTAGCTTTGCAATCTGACAAGAGGTTCTAAAAGACATTAGAAAACAATGTGACTTCTAGAATGTTCTCCACAACACAGACAGACAGAGCTCAGAATTTCACACTTACCTGATAAAATCCAACAGAGTTCCACATCAAACTCACATTCATTCCAACAATGGAGAAGTTTGCAAACAGAACAAACTTCAGAAGGTCAGGAAATGGTAGGTGAGTCGACTGGATATAACCCAGCCACCTAAGAACCAAAGTTAACAAGGTTGTTGTGGCAAAATGTAGACCAGTTAATGTTGTAGCTGCATGAACCATTAACAGATCAGGGATTGTGCAGAATAAACAAATTCAATGCTTCAACACAGAACACATGTTCAAATTAGTGCTACATCTAATAAGATCAAAGGCAGGTTTCCAAAATATTCCAAGGCTAATAGAAATGGTCAAATTAAAGTAATGTTTAGATTATAATAGCATATTTATACTTTTTCTGAAATTTATTTTCCTAAGATTAATTCTTATATTGGGATTTAAGACCTACAAGTAATTTCTAGACCTATAATTTATTGTTAATATAAATTTCAGTAACCCTAAATTCTCTAAATCCTTCGTCCATTGCATCAGTTTCACAAGTGAAACAAAAGGATTAAAATCCTAAGAAAATTCTAGAGCATTTGACCCCATACCATTGCCGGTCCCAAAAATGCAATTAATATTAAGGAGAGATCAGACTGGGAAGTTTTCTACTCTAAATGGTATGATCAAGCATATAAATCCTTTATGTCATGAGGTTTGCAATAGAAAAAATGCTTATAGAACAAGAATCTAGCTGAAACATCTTAGAATGTTCATGTGCCGCTTTAAAAACTTGTTTACAGGAAAGTAAAGGTCTTCTTCGCTACCTTTCAACCTTATCCATTTCATAAAGTACACTAACTTCTAAAGCACAAAAGGGTATGGACTGTTTAACATAGTAAAAACTCTACATTAAGAAAAGGACAAAATACAATTATGACGTCCTATATAAGCTATACACCATATCCTTGATGAAGAAGGGTGATTCTAAAAACCCCTTTAATTCTCACGTGGCAATTTGTTTTATATATATGATGACCAAACTTCTAAACCATTATTAGCATATAGGTTGTGGCCAAAACTGAACAAAGTCCTACGAAAACAAGAACATAAAACCAATCAACGTGGTTACACCTAAATCAACCACACAGACACTCAATATATCTAAGAGAATAAACATGTTCGAAAACAAATAAGCAAAGATTTACGTGATGCAAGTCTAGATGTAGATGAAACTACAATATATTGGTGATCAGGGACATACCGAAACTAAAACCATAGTTAGCCATCAAGGCTTTGTTAACAAGGATTATTCCAACAGATGTAACAACATTGAACAACCATGAGGCTGCGTCAATTGCTGCCTTCTTATCTGCCACGCTTGCTTTAGACATTTTCTTCTATATCTTGCAATTATCAGCAGAATCTTCAGAGGTTGCTATTCATGAGCGTAGTACTACGCTCAAAGGTCAAAGCTCAGTTGTCCCTATATTCACAGCTAACCTGCAAATATAGATGAAAAATAAGAATTAAGAAATAAAGAAGGAAAAATACAGACAGAAGATTTTTCATCTATTCAAACAAATAACTGAATAACAGTAAGAATCCAAAACAACAAAATGGCAATATATTCAACAGAGATCTTGTAACAATAGAGGTCATAATTAAATGAAGCAAAAGAAATGCTAAAGAGACATCGGTAACAGAAGCAGATCAAAATAAGCACAAAAGGGTAAAACCAAAATTGCTCAAACTTTCAAAATTATTGACTTGGAGAAGCTAAAATGTAAACCACATCAATGAACGACCGCACAAATCGCATCCAGTGGACAAGCCGACATCAAAATTTTGAACACTCGTGGGAATTCTCCATTCTCAGAGATGCACATTAACAACGAGCACCATCATAAAACACCGTAACGCATTAATACCTAGTGATTTCAAACATGAATACGAAAACAAGACGACAAAATATAAATCACCGAAAAATAGATCAAAATCATACTAAAACCCTCTAACTACAACGTCAACAAAACCTCCACCACTAACACTGTCACTCAAAAACCGAAATCAGACGAATACATACCCCAATCAACGAATCAAACAAGCAAACACAACTAGATCGCGAAAATGAACCCAATTTTCACAGCTTTACAAGCAGATCCAGCACGAACCCACACAATTACACGCGAAAAAGACGTAATCTACGGCAAATCACACTCATGACAGCTCAACAGCACCGAAATCAACCACTGCCACGACTCAGTACTGTACCTGGAACGACTCGCTTCTACCTTTTCGCTTCAATTTTGTTTTCCCGGAAAAAGGGAAAGCTGAGAAAGTTTTTTTGCCGGGAAACAAACAGAAAACGGAAGCACAAAACTAAACCAAACAAGCACAAGAAGAGAATGCTTCGCTCTTCGAGGGGTTTACAATGTTATTAAGGAATTTGGTGATTGAAACGTCTGAAAGAAAATTCCTTCCTTTCGTTAACAATTTCACTAAAAAAGAACCAAAAATAAGAAATTCAAAGACAAATTTTGATTATATGAACTCGACAGTTCCGATCAAACCATTAAAGCTAAAGAAACTGTTTTTTTTTTAATAATAATTCCGCAGCAGAAATAATTTTTTATTTCACTTGATAATATAAAATTAAATATAAATTATAAAATAAGGATAAGATTGCGTACTATCAAATCTCTTTAAACTCCCTTCATAAAGTATGGTATGATTTATTAAGATAAATTAATAAAAAATTAACTATTTAAAATAAATAAATATCCTTTCTTTTTTTTTTAATTTCATTGTAACGGATTTTGAACTTTGGTTAAGATGCCTTTGTCCTGCCCACGTTCCATGAACCTATACACGTGTACAATATTCCTTTTTTAATTAGTTTAATTAAGGGAATTTAATTTGATTAGTTGTTAATTAACTTCAAATAGAATCTGATTTATATTAGAAAAATAATGAAAGTATATGTTGCTTTTTCTCTCCTTAGCAGCGTATTATCAAATCTTCTTAAATTCTGCCTAAGTCGTCTTCAACTGCTAATTGATAATTACGATGATTTTAAATTCTTAATTATTTCAAATTCAATAATAGAGATAAAGAGATTAATTATACATATAAAATAATAATTTTTAAAAATTAAATAGTTTTAAATAATAAAATAGTATTTAATTAAATCAATAATCCGTTAATATTCTTTTATTTTTAAAAAATATTATACGCTTCTCAATTCATAATTGAAGGGCACACACCACGTGGAAAGAGATTGAGGGAGGAATACATGGAAGTTACTTGCTAAAGAATGTTAACTTTTAAAGCAAGTTGACATCCTGTAATTTAGGCACAATAAATTCACATTTAATGGGCATATAATATGGTATTTACTTATTTGATTAAGACACTCTTTATCTTCAAATGAAATCACCTGTTTCATAATTACTGTGCCAGTGCTGTTCTATTATATCTGGTCCATATATATTTGTGGGTCTCATATAAATATATGGACCAGATGAAATGAAACAGCACTGGTACAGCAATTGTGCAACAGGTAATCTGTTCCTCTTTATCTTTTTTATTACCCTTAAAGTAGGGCATGTGAAATAAATTACTTCCCTTTGTTTATATCTCATGTGTAAAATTTCCATTTTATAAAATTTTTAAAATAAAAATTAAATTGTGAATAAATATGGTAAATTAAATAAGTTCAACTTAATTTATTTTAAAATATTTAAATGATATTAATTTTATATTATTTGAATCAAATTTCAAATCAAACTCAATTTGATGCGCTTTAATTGTTTTATTGCCCAAATAATCATTAAAGGCTTTTTATTTGTTTAGATAAGGTTAGAGCACCATGTTTCGGACAGGGCGTTCTAACCTTGTGTCACTTAATTTGATTCACACATTTATATGAGAATTAAGTAAACCTCACATAAATATATAAATGAGATTTAATAGAACAAGGTAGGAACTAGTTAAAATCTGATTCCGTTTAGATGGGAGTTGAACTTAAGGATCACATTTTGAAATATTTGAATCAACATTGATTAATTTAATAAAATAAATTTTTTATTGCTTGGATTGAATTCAAATTACAAAGTTTTTGTTTAATCCATAAATTGAAGGAATCTAATTACAAAGAATTACTAGTTATATTTTTTTGTACTTTTTATTATATTGTATGCATATTCTTTTTTTCCATCCTTGAGCATGAAGGCATTTATATGTTCATTTGATGTGTTTAATTGCCTATAAGGCCTAGTTAATTATTAAAGGCTTTTATTTTTTTCTCTTAACTACATTATATATATTATAATCAATGTTTTAAAAACCAAACTGAAAGTTAAACAGGTAACTAAAGATTGAATAAATTTTAAAATTTTAAAATATAATTGAAAGAGATTGTACTTAATTATTGAATAATTTAAAATTTAATTGAATTAAAAAATTAATTAATTTATAAAAACTTATTAATTTACGAAATTATCAATTAATTAATAAACTGATCAAATGGTTAATAACAATAAATTAAATAAAAAGTAAAAAATTAAATAATTTAAAATTTTTACGATTAAATTGACTCGGTGATTAAATAAAGATAAAAGAAGACGGGGTTTCAAAATCGTGGGAACTTATGCGGTTGTTACGTTTCCACGTAGGATTAGGATTAGAAAATATATTTTCACGTGGGAATGAGATAGGAATTTAATGTTAGGAGTCATTCTCTTGTTGCTTTTGGCCGATTGGTGAAGCACACACGCTATTCACGCATACGTTTTCCATTCAATGTTTCTCTGGCTTTTCATTGCAATTGCGTTTCTCATGTTTGTTGTCCATCACTTTTTTCTTGAACACAATAACCTCTTCTCAATTTTCATAAACACAATGTTGGACCTTGTTCAATTGTGTTTTTTTCAAGGGTTACGTCAACTTTTACGTGTAGATCTATAACATTTTCAATTTTTATATTAAATTTATGAAAACGACAATATGTTGATTTTATAAAACTTTTTTAATTTTTATAAAATAAGGCTTTGACCTTGCTACCATTTGTTTTCAGGATCGTGTCAACTTTTTATCTATAGATGTACAGTATAATGTTCTTACCTAAATTTTACGATAAATTTATAACAACAACAATACTTAATATGAATCTTGCTAATAAGTGCGGCGTGTAGAGATTCAATAGTATGCAACTTTACCTTTTGGTTAGGTCGGCGTGCTAGGCCCAGGCCTAGGTCCATGCGTCCATGGCTCATTCACAGGTGTTAATCTCCCATGCAAATGTAAAGACTTACGTAAAGACCTAAACCTAGCAGCTATTCAATATATAAGGTAC
>JANVCL010000214.1:994773-1011077 GCA_026546855.1 Erythroxylum incrassatum | reverse complement strand
TAAAAACTGTTAAGTGATCGTCTGTAATTTAAAACTTTGATCCAGGTTGAACAACTTCACAGGATCTTCAAACTCTGTGGTTCACCACCAGAGGACTACTGGAAGATAATGAGGCTTCCAACGAGCTTCAGACCTCCACAACATTACAAACCACGTTTGCAAGAAGCCTTTAAGGATTTTCCTGAATCTTCAATTGATCTTCTGACCAATCTTCTTAACCTGAACCCATCATATCGTGGCACTGCTACTTCTGCTCTTCAAAGCCTGGTAAGTGCAGATAACAATTTCATGTTTTTGGTTAAAAATTCTCGTCTGAACATGGAAAGGCAACCAAAATGAGAGTTCCTCTGCAAGTTTTGTGTCTAAGATACTTATTCAAGAGTTCTTTTTTCTTGCAGTTCTTCTCTTCAAGTCCATTAGCATGCGACCTTTCAGGTCTGCCAGTAATTTGCAGAGAGGAGGATGAACCAACTCGAGGCAATCATCAGAGAAGGTATATTGTTCTTTTGAGCTCTGGAGTTTCAGTTCTTCTCTAAGAGTAACTAATCCTACTGATTTGGTTTCAACTTTTTCAGTTTTTTTCTAACATCCAATCGTTAATTCTTGCAGACGGAAGAACATGAAAAAACAATCCTCTCGAAGAAGCATTAAAGTTCAGGGAAGAAAGAACCTGGTAACTCCACAGACCAAAGAGGGAACTGAATCAGTTAAAGAGGTATTCTTTCTTCATCTTCAATAATCAATATCTATATCCGAGAGAAAAAAAATGAGATTCTTTCTCTGCTGATGCATTACATGCAATTAGCTTCTTCAAGTGAAAAATGGGCACAAATTACGTACTGCAGATAACCCTTAAGGTTATTAAAAAATAATAATAATAATGAGCAGACGCCATTGTTGACAGAAACTGAAGAAACATCATGGTTCTAGAGCTTCTTTTTTCAACTTTTTTCTTAAACCAACATGGGAATTTTTTCCATATACGATGATCCTTAAAGTGTATCAACCAACTTCTCAGAAGGAGCAAACGATTTTTCTGTGTCTAAGCTCTGATCTTCTTCTTTGTTTAGACCATTTCGGAGCCAAGCGTAAGTGGCCCTGAGACAGAAGCAGGAAACACCGCAAGTGACGCATCTTCCATTCTAAAACCGACCATTGAAGGACACAGTCTGCGTCCATCTTTCTCTCCCATTCTTCGCACCAATGAAAAGAGAGTTCGAAGAAGCGATGCTCATCCAAATGCCATTAAGAACATACAGAACTACACGCTTTTACAGGCCACCATAAAAGACATGATCAACCACAATGAAGGAACTGGAATGCCTAACAGTCGACGTTCGTTTTCTACGTTAGATTTGCGAGCTCTTGACCCTGAGAAGATATCAAAACTCTTCGTATTAGACAAGGTTTAGACTATGAAAAGTTGGTACACAAACTTGAGTTTCCTATGGTAGGTTACGTTCATCATTTGGCTTCACTGCATGACTTCCCCCACTGTTTTGAGCTGCCTCCTTTTGTTTATTATTGTTGTCTTGTTAATAGAACTACAGAAGAATTTATGCTATTATATTTGGAATTTGTAATGGATAAAATTTCAAAAAATTATAACAATTTATTATTATATTTTTAAAGTTAAGGCGATTAATTTGTTAATCGCTAAATTTTATTTAAGAAGAAATGATCATAAGTCGGATTGCATTAATATGTAATATGAGCTATTAGGTCAGAATTTAGATAGATTCAAGTCGAAATTAAAATGAAATCTTTTTGGTATAACTAACTGTTCTTTTATTAGATATATAGTTTATAATTTTTTTAGTATATAAATAGAATTATTAATAGATAATATCAAATATATATTATTTATTATTCTAGTTTAAAACAATATCATTTTGGTTAGATTTGGTAACGAATCAAATCAGTCCGAATCCTTTAAGAAACAATCGAGTCTAACCTATATTCATTTAAACCATAAAAAATGTTGTTTTTTTAATTTTGAATTTCTTAAATTTAGTGACCAAAATGGTGCTATTTTGGGAAGTAAATTAAATCAACAATGTATTGTAAAGGAAGTTTAGACCGTCTAAACTATTCAAGTTGAGATTCATGTCGGCTTCTTAAACTCGACCTCAAATTGAAATTTAATCAACTCATATATGTTCTGTTCAACTCAAATTGACACGTTAACTTTAATTTATACCAGACTGAGCTAGACTACATCTAATTTATTAATTTTAGGTTAGACTATATCCAATTCACTAACCCTAAATTTAAGTATGATTGAAGTTACTTAATGTAATACAATTCAACATTCCAAGTTTAGAAGTACTTATACAAATTAATCCCCCATTTGGTAGTATTAGCTTGCATGCCTAATTGTTTTTGTAAGAATCTTCCAAGTCCATAGGAGTTGATTTGATAGTGCTAGGCTCAGCCCAATGTACTTCTTAAAAGACCTATTTTTTCATAAAATAAAATACCCAATTGGGATTATTTATCAAAAAAATAAATTAAATATTTAAAATCTTATAACTAATTCATGAGAGTAGACTTTTAGAGATTGGTTTTCACTAGGCCAATCCAATTTTGTCAGTGTCAAGTGGAGAAGATAAGCAGACACATACATGTGATCTTGCATCCTTGTACCACTCTATTTGTCCCATATTAAGAACTAGCAATAAAATAAAATAAACATATGTGAAAAAGAAAAAGAAAAATGAAAATGACATAAAACTATAACCCAACAATTTCCAAGACAGGCACATAATTGTGATAGCAACCACCTTCCTTCCAATGCCTGCTCCAAAAGACTCCAAAAACAGCTTCCAAATTGACAACCTTTGATAGTGTAAACGACCCAACATAGCCCAAGCCATGGTGCGTGGCATGTGATAGACCGTAGGCTAGAACACTCCTTAGACTCATCACTAGACATGACATAAACTTAAACAACAAACTCAATTACAATTAATGATCATTAATATATTTTTATTAATAAACTCAACATGTTTTCATCTAACTGAATCTCCGGTTAACTAAGTTTTTAAGTTTTACTTGTTTGATATAAATTAATTTAGACAAAACGACATTATTTTGACATAACGAACTAAAAAATATTATTTTAGTTAATGAATTGAAGATTTTATTGATCAAAATGTCTCTATTTAGATCTTGATTTAATTAAAATTTGAATTTAATTTAATTTTAAAAAAATTGTCACGTCTTGGTGACATACCTCATCAACATTTTGACATAATGAGATAGATAATATTAAAAACATTCTTATGAGTATATAATATGGAACAAATTTATGTATTCAAATCAACTCGTTTATGGTTAGGAACAAATTGAGAAATGTGAGTGATACAATGTCATTCACATAAGAGTTTAAAATATTTGGTGAAGATGGTGAGTGTTTTGTGTTAAAGGCAGCCCCATCCTCAATTATATTGTCTCCCATCACAAACAAACCAAGTTGTTGATTGAAGCATGATTTGTGAACAAGAAAAATTAGCTTCAAGTCAACAATTCAATCCAAACTCTTAGATACAAACAATCATTTAATGTAATCTTGATCAACTTATTTATGTTTCAATCAAACAAAATGGTTAATTCTCATTCTGTTCAGTTAATTTTCAATATTTTGTTTATATAAGAAATAATATATTCGATAAAATGTGATTGTTATTTCACTACTTTGTTAATTAATATACTTTTTCTAATCAATTAAAATGATAACAATTTATAAATATAAGTCAAGTTTTAAGGAATTTATACAAATTTTAACTTAAATCATGAAACTCGAATTTACACAAAAATTTCACATACTTGAACGCTAACTAGTTGATTTGAAATGGATTACCGAATCTAATTGAAGTTTAACTTGTAGAAATATAATAATACCTTCAAGTTATGTCATCAAATTTGACATAATTGTCTATTGTCTTCCAATAATTTGAGTTCTACTTTAGCATAATGTCGGTATCTTAAGAGATAATTAGTAAGGTTTAATCATGTTTAGTGAATGTAATTCGTTTAGTAGACAAAGGAGGGTCCAATAAACAAATTGTCCACCGTGGATTTCACGTGATTTTTCCATGCATTACACTCATGTTTGATCTGAAAATGATTGCAGCTTCCATCCTTGTCGGTTCTTCACCCTCCATTCATTAATGCTTTGGTCTTTGGATGATTAATAATCCCAATTTTTAATTTAAAAAATAATATGTAAATAGTTTATATATATATTGAAAATAAAAGTTTTTATTTGATAATCACTAAAAATCACGATTACACAATTAATCCCTTTTTAATTAAGTATACATGTAATAACTAATTAAACCATTTGTTTATATCTTGTATTTCACCTAGCTAGGGTTTGTCTCCATGTTCAAATCTCACCCTTTAAGGACATAACAATGTTCTTATTTCATTTATCTACTAGAGCTCAAATTATCAAAATTAGAGATGTATTTTTTAATCTAATTTTCACCATACCAAATACATTATCATGGATTCTGAGGTAAGAGAATAATGCAAAACATGTGATTAAATATACCATGGTGAGGTGTGATTTTTGTTGTTGTCAATGTTTGTGTAAATTATAGTAAGTTGGATAATAAAGTTTTAAAAAAATTGAGAATCACAATCTATACAAATAAATATGAGTCACCATAACATAATTGTTTAAATAAAAACCAATTTCCTTAAATAAGGAGAGATCATACTCTTATAGCCATCCCATTAAAGATAAACAACAATGTATTTATACTTCATGAGACCTAAATAACAAATATATCAAGTTACAATTATCTTTAGTTTAAGAAAATTTAGAAAAATCTATTAATTATTAAAATCTTCAGAAAAAAAATCCCATCTAATTTTTTAGTTTTTTAGAAGAATTCATTCTTTTAAACTTCAAACAAAAAATAACGATGAAACACACACGGAATAAACATCAGATGTTGACTAATCAAATATTACTAATACAGCATAAACTCAACTTTTAAATCAGAGCAAAATTAATTAATTTGATATAAATTAATAATTTGATATAATTATAATAAATTATTAATTTAAATCACATTTAATTAGTTTAGTTCAATCAACATGCATAATGTAGCATTAGATTAGTACAATCGTGATGTTTATGACGCGCTTATTTTGTTGTTATTTTTTAATTTATATTATTTTTTCTAGAAAACTAAAAATTAAAAGAATTTTTTCGAAAAATTTAAGGATTAAGGATAGGAAAGATTTATATCTTTTATCTTATAAAATATCTCTTAAACTTATGGATAAATCAAAAGAATAATGTTCAAGAGTATTGAGTTTATTCTCTCTATACCTTCTAATGTTAGTATCAAGAGTGTTTAGTTTGAAAGAACCTCCAACACTATTTTACAAGAACTCTTAAGATATCTTATTCATAAGAACAAATTCACTTATATATAAGTAGGAAATGTCATGTGGACCTCAAATAATGTTTAAATTAAAGTGAAACTCATGATTTTTTTTATTGGCATAGATCATGACTATACCGACACAAAGTGGCCTGCCCTAACTGGCTGACAAATGTGCAGAAAGTCACTGATTTCTGGTTTTCCAAAAGTTCGAATCATGTCTGAGCAACCACTTCGATGCAAAGACAACAGGTAGACATTGATATTGACACTAACAAGACCCTCTTTTGGCTCACGTAGAGTTACTACAAAACATAAGGTCACATTCCAAGGCAAGACATGTCCAAGCATATAGGTAACTTAACCTCTATACCTCTTCTATATAAGAGACCAATCTCAAGAACCTAGCAAACAAAGCGAACCCTTTTCAGATTATTATCAGAGAAGACCTCTTTTCTGTTTTCTTTCTGATATGGCAAAGGTTTCATGCATGGATCTACTTCTTGTGACCTTTTTCCTTCTTTGCATCGTGTCCAACACTGTCACAGGTAAGAATTCTACTCCCCTTGATCATATCTCACATTTATGGTCAAAAGAACTTGAGAATCTCATCGTTTTTTGAAGGTTATGACTCAGAATTTTGATTGGTTTCTTAACGTTTTGCAGCTCGGAAGCTGTTAAAGGAGGCTGGTAATCATCAAGTAAAGAAGGACCAAAACGAGTTTCAGACATCCAAAGGAAATGAAAGATTGCCAGATCCTGATGAACTGGTGAGGATGGACTACACACCAGCAAGAAAGAAGCCTCCAATACATAACTAAAATGAAAAAAAAAATTGGGTTGAAACAGGACTGCAAGTTGTGTTAAATCTCTTCTTGTTCCTACTTCTCTACGATTTTTCCTCCACAGGAGAGCAAAAAACCCTAGTATAATGTATATAAACCATAGCTATTGCTTAGCTTTTCATGCAATATAACTAACTGCATAAGTAGTACGTAGCAGTAGTCGGATCCCTTTTGTATATCAGTAGAGTGTTCATTTTTGGCCTTGAATGTTAGACAAAAAGTCGGAAATGTTGCAGCTGCTGCAGAACTTTCTTTTTCTGTTTGTTAATTTCATTTACTGTGAAAAGAGACTCCAGAATGATATTGTTAAAACAGCTGCAAATTAATGATATAATTATATAAAGTTTATGTTTGATCTTCTTTAGAATTCCTACTTAATCTCTACTGTTAGTTTCTGGTGGGTAGGTTTGCATTCTTGGATATTGTTTCTGGTTGAAAAAAGTGATAAGAAAGTAAGAAAAGGGAAGAATATACCTAAGACTATTATTACAAACTTTTAAAACAGCTGATTACAAATTTTATAATTACAAGTTATTATGATAATTATAGATGATACGATGAATACGATAGAATTAATGCAATCTTATCTATAATTTTCAATTTCCGTCTTAAATATTAATTAAAGAAACTGATCAATGTCATTATAATAAAGCAGTGAACTCAGTTAAATCTACTTTTCAATGGATTTATCAGATAAATATTATTTTGATTAACTATTTTCTTTATCTTAGAATTGAATGTTGGATTAACTTAGAGAGAATACTACAGAGAAGGATTAAGATTGATATAACATTAAATTAGAGTGGTTTAACTTGATGCATAAATTGGCAAGAAGAGGGAATTAAGATTAATCAAACTTGATGTTTGTTAAACTGAATTTAAGGCTTTGTTAACTAAACTAACAGACAATATCAAGCATCGACTTAGTCAATCTAATTTGCTCCCTTTGCTATTCTTTATTTATATTTTGATAAAACTAGCATTTAGTATTCTTCAAATGTGTATTGGATAAGTTATTAAGTATATATAATAACTCACAATTAAAAGTAGTTATTTCAGATAAACTACTTGATGAGTTAACAATTAAAAGTTAAGTAACAAGTTCAACCATTTTCTTTTTTTGAAGAACTGAGATTTAACTTTAATCAAATTGAAAAGGAGCTCTCATCTAAGACAAATTTCTAGATTCTTGTTCAATATTTCATGCTATTTAATATTAAAATTAGTATCAATAAAAACTCTACCAAAGTTTGAATATTATGAACAGATATTATAAATAATGGGACATGCATGCATGATAATGTGGAGACAAACTATTACTTGAAATATATAAAACAGTAAAAATCATATTTAAAAAAAAAAGCCATATATATCACCTATAGTTACATTAACAAGCAACATTATTGGAGACAAGTGTAAGATAATATTTGTATACTCAATGGTATTTAAAGATTTCTTTTTTTCCTCATCATTCAATGATAATCAGATCAAGAGATCACAATCAAGTGTAGAAGTTTTTCAACACTGATAATAAGTTGCTTAAATAACAGAAGATCCTGAACTTCACAAGTTTTTTGTTGAAAAGCAAACAATAGGCCCTTATGTCCTGTGACATAATCATACAGTATTTCCTGTAATAGAATACAATGTCTGTACTTTTTGAACAAAAAAAAAACATGTCTTTTGAGCAACATGACATTGAGCATGAAAAAATCTTTTTGTTTACTGATTTGGAATTTCATTCCACTGATGCGCGTGCTGTTATCAAGTTGGACTCAGGTTTGTGAAGCTGCTATGGAGAGTACTAACAGTGTGGTATGCTTAACTGCAGTTTTTTTCATCTTTCAAGAATTCTCTCATAGAAGAGCAAAGTAGCTTCTGCATTGAGAACATCATCCTCTGAAACAACCTGAACTTCAGAATCAGAGATACAAAACCATTGCACCGGGGGAGGATTGACGTTTCCATCAAGAAGTTCCTCGTGGGATTCGGTTCTCACACTTCTGTAAACAGTATAATGTCCACCTCCAGCTCTTCCAAAGTGTTCCACAACAGAAGCAAGGCGGTATGTGTAAGGTTTTGAAAGGCCTGGTTCTGAATTTGCACGCACCTGGGAAAATGGACACAAATACAAACTGAATTTGTTGCATGTCTTGAACTAACATAACAGGTTTCAAACTGATGTTTCCTTCATCGAAAGTATATACATTAGCAGTTCCTCTAGGGCCGAAGTTTGCAGGTCAAAGAGAATTGGGACATTACTCATTAATATGCCCACTAACTCTTACCTCCTAAGTCATGCCTAGACAAGACAAAAGGCATATGTGATGCTCGTCCACTAATTTTAAGCACTTAATTATCAAGAATGCAAAAGGTTCATTAGTCTTAACATTAGAACAAAAGCATAAGATGCTATATCTGACTATTTTAATGCTATATCTGACTATTTTAAGTACCTGATCATTCTCTAAGAAGCCTACATCTGTACAGGTTGCTTTTGAATGTTTTCCACTTCGGTAAAAGTCAGATTCTCCCACAAAAGACGAGATGTTCTGGATGCATGCAGATAGATCTGCTGCTAATGATTTCGAGCATTTGTTCCGTGCATACATGCAATCTTGCATTCTAGGGCTGAACTTCAAACTGAAATGGCTCGGAAGAAGGCCAGCTTTATTATACTGTTGTTCTTCCAACATGAATGGAAGCAGCTTCAAAATCAATGGAAACTTGATATGGCCCTACAATTGTCAAGCAAAGCAATCCACCATCACTTTCTTATTGCATTTAAATCATTAATAGAACACTTTCAAAGCTGCGCGAGTGAACTTAAACTTCAGATGCCACCAAGGATTAAAAATTAAATACCTGAAGTTTAACTAATTCTCCAAACTGATTTACCGAAGAATTCTTCTCGTAAGGAAGACAAAAGATGAAGAAATGCTTCTTCCGCATCCTATTCTTGCATAAATCATGAATCAATAGAAAGAAAATTCTTTTCAAGTTCAAATATTTCAAAAAAAAGCTACCATACCTGTTGGCTTGATAGATTGAAATCTCGAACATAATGAGACATTGCATGCATAACCCTTCTTGGAGTCAATACAACTCTCCCTCCACAAGATGTAGATAATTCTAAACAAAATACTTGTTAACAAAGTTAGAATGATCATACTATAGAGTTTTCATAAATGGAAAGTAGATGATAATACAAGAGTTAGTATCAAAGTGCTTTAACTTGTAAGCCTTAAAAGAATAAAAATTTAGGCATAACATCACAATGATTCAATTGCAACTGTTTTTGTTACAATAGCCAACAAAGTAATGGCAATTTAGTAAAACATCCAACAGTTCAATATTACAATGGGAGAAACATCCCTATATTAAACTCAAAGCTTTGTTCACTAAAATTAAGGAATGATTCATTGTACCCATTATATACATACCTTCTAATAAATACCCAGTCGGTGCTATCTATGCAATTCAGACCAAGAATCACCTGGCCATTTATTGTTCAAATTTACCTATTCAAATAAGGCTTTGAAGAAAATGCTTCAAAGGTGTGATATAAGGAACCTACCAAGTGTATGGTGTGATATTATAGAATAGAGCAGCAGGATAAGACATAGAAGAAAAGAAAGCAAATGGATATACTAGCTCTAGCTTTCTTACCTGGCGACAAGTCTGTGGGATGAGAGAAACAATCGTTGAACCTTAGATCTAAGAACTTGAGTTAAGGCAAATGCAGTACAACTCTCGGGAATTTCCCAGCAAACCTATTGTTGCTTAGATCCAGCTCGAAAAGTAGCTTCAAGTTCTTGAACTTGTGAGGAATAGTTCCACATAACCTATTGGAGTTGATGTGAAACAAGGCCAGATCTGAAAGCAACTCGTGCTCCTCCGGCAAGTACCCGGCATCTGAGAAGAGAGAAAGGCGTGATGGAGGCATATGAGAAGAGAGAAGAGAGAAAGGTGCGATGCAGAGAAGACGATGTAAGTTTAGGTTGAGAAAGGTGCGATGGAGAGAAGACGATGTAAGTTTAGGTTTTCAATTTCAGTCGGTTATCAAATAACCGGATCTTGGATAAACCGGTTGGTTCTATGATAAATCGGCCGGTTTTTATATTCAAAGGTTATTAATTAAAACCGAACCAAACACATGGCTGGTTCAGACGATTTTCGGTCGGACCAGTCGGTCCGATCCGATTTTCACATCCTTGGTAAAAAGTGATACTTTGGTTACCAAAATAATTCGTCACTAAAAGTTTCAAAATCGTCCAAATAATTATTAGCAATAATATGTATTCATCACTAAAAACGTAGCCAAATTTTCATAGCTAAAAAACTATAGGTGGCATTTTTACCTATTCGTTGCTAATAGTTTTCGTATATCCTCTCTTTTTTGTAGTGAAATACTATTAGTAACATCTTGAGAAATTGTCGCCAATAAGTTCTTTTCACGATTAGTTTTCATACCCAAAAATTATTAACTACGTTTTTGGAAACGTAGCTAAAAGTCTAAAATCGTGGCTAATTGCTTTTAACTACGTTTCCATAAACATAGTCAAAGGTTTTTAACTACGTTTTTTAAAATGTAGCAAAATGTTTTTAAATACGTTTTATAAAATGTCATCAAATTTTAATATACATTTTAACTAAATGTTATACCATGTTAATTAAACTTAATTGTGACATTTTAAAGCTATATTATTGTATATAATATTTAGAATTTTGTTGTTAATTTATTATACCAAAATATAATACAAAAATAATTGATAATTTGAAACATTGTATATATAAAATAAAGTATCATTAAATTTGATTATGTACAAGATTTTAATTATAACTTCAAAAATACTTACAAGATATAATACAAATCACTCAACCTCGTTTTCATCATCACTGCTTTCGTAATCCGGGCCAAGTATTTTTTTTGAAGTACTTATCATGCTTGGCCAACTTTTTTTGAGTATATTATAATTCAATCTTAAGCAACTTGTTTTTCTTTTCAAGACGTTGAACGCATGTTGATATTGATGAGGATGAAATAGCTAGATTAGGGTCAAACTCAAGACTTTTGATATATCTGGATCGTGTATTAAGCACAGAATTGTAAATGTCTTCTACATTTACCTCATGTTCATCAGATATTGATTTTTGCAGTTAATCTTGCATCCTATACTAAAATTTGAAAGAAAAAACAATATTTAATGCAAATATTATTAGTTAGTACTACATAAATACATAAACTTACAATTTAAACAATTTTTTATACTTAGTTTTTTTCGCTTCATCAAACATTCACCCTTGACATTCCTCATGGTGAGTGAGTTTGTATAGTGTGATCCTATCACACTCTTGTTTGTGTAGTTCCTTCTCACTCTGTTTTATGAAAAAAAATGCAATGCACAATAAATATATTTATTGATATAATTATAACTTAATAAAGGGTTTGGAGCCTTAGTTATGAGGAGTTTTCGTCTTTTCTCTATTCATCTTGGCCTTCTCACATTTTTCATAAATAAAGAAAAAAAGATAGTCATTAAATCATTTAACATGATTAATGGAAGCAAATATGAAAGGAAAGTAAACAAACATGAACAAAAATGCCTAATATTGACACAAATTGTTTCAGTTTTCTAGAGACATTCATTTTGAAACATGACTCCTTACCTTTACATTAAAAGGAAAAGGATTGTAATATTGATAAAGCCTATAACGATGATCCTTGGTCCTTTGTTTCAATAATAAAGTGACACAGTTTGAAACATCAGGATTGTCGATATTGACGATTTTCAATTTCATCTGTGTCCAATAAGTAAAAGTGTAATTAATTTGAAAATAAGTGAAACAATATTGCATATAGTTAAATAAATTAAAAATTTACCAAAAGTTTATCTAATGCATTCTCGAGCAAGTTGTCTTACTTCAAGTTCTTAAAATGTTTTAGGCAACGTAATTCTATTCTGGCAATTATCCCTAATTGACTAGACAATTTTACTAATTGAATATTGTCTAGAGGATAACTTTACGAAGTATCAATTTGTACTAAAAACTTGTTGTTTATTGCAAAATTCATTCTTACAACTCATAACCTCTAGTTATATGTCTACCTCTATTTTTGATGTTGATATTGAAACTTGACAAAAAATGAATAATGATAAGAAAATACGCATTAAACATGTAAATATATATTTGGGCATAAATTTATTTGTAGGTGTTAAAGATTAACAAATCTTAGTTCCCTCTGTACTAATTGAGGTAGAATGAAGTTGTTGTTGACTTGCTTTATCGGTGGATGAGGTCGATTGTTGATGTTGGTTAGGAACTGACTGATCTGATTCTTGTTGGGTAAGAATATTTTCAATAACTGCCACCTTCTTCCCTTTATTTCTACCAAGTGCCATTATATTGGATATCTATAATATAACTCAAACATCAACAATATGCATTAACATAACTCAATTATCAACAATTCGCATTAACATAACTCAATCATACGTATTAACATAACTTGAAATCAATAATTTGTATGAACATAACTCAATCATCAATAATCCGAATTAACATAACTCAAACATCAACAATCTGTATGAACATTACTCATTCATCAATAATCCACATTAATATAGCTCAAACATCAACAATACACATTATCATAAATGTTACCAACATTATATTTCAAAAAATATCAATTTGTGTCTCTAGCTGCTTTTCTACCCCTTCTCTCTAACTGCTTTTCTCGATTTACCCTCCAAATTTGCTTTATTTGGTTTTGTCTTTCTCGTGCCTACCTCCCTCTTCCTTGAGTCCCTAAAAATTACTATTTTTGGTTCTTTTTTCCCACCCTCTCTCCTTCTGCCTAGGAATCTCTAGTGACCCGCCTCTCGTCGAGGCTCTTCCCATATGGAAGGCCTTGCTAAGGTTGGGAACTTTACCGTGGATAAGGGAGAAGCTTTTAGGACAAAAGCAGACTTCCCTGTGTTGTCCATAGAAAACTTACTTGAAAAATATACCAATATGAAGAAACACTACAGTCTTGATGAGACTTCTACTCCCATGGTGAAAGACAGTGATATGGCCCCTTCTGGAGCATGGACAAAGAAACTTTTCACTCTATAGAAGAAGATAACTTTTAAACATTTTCACAATGTCTCCAAAGATAGTATCATCAGCCCTCCAGTTGAGTTGTTAAATGCTAGTGTATAGGTATGGTCCTCTACTTTCATTAGGTTCTTTCATAATAAGAGATTAGAATTCCTAATGGTTAATGCTTGGGCCACAACATGATGTCAAAGAAGGGGTTAAAGTAGGTAATTACGTGAAGATGGTACTTTCTTGTTTAAATTTGCTAGGGAAAAAGGGTTGAATGATATAATTGAATAGAGGTGAATGGCATATAGTGGATTAATGCTTGTTTATTTAATAGTGAAGACCTAGGATGGAAATGGATGGAGGCACAATTGACACATTCCTAATGCAGGTACAATTTCACAACTTGCCATTAGAATTGTGGACCATCGAGGGCCTAAGCTACCTTGTTAGTTCGTTGGGTAAACCCCTAACTATGGACAATTAGACGAAAACAATAGAGAGGATAGGGTACACCAATTTGTCCATTGAGATCCAAAGGAACACTATATTACCTGATAGCCTCCTAATGATGTGTTTTGGCGAGCATAGTGAAATGGTGAAGAACATAATTCCATTATCCTTCCCTTGGAAACCGAACTCCAAAAAGAAGTGGCAGGCAACTGGTAAAAAATTCCAAATAGCCTAGTATGGCGAAATAATGGGCAACAAATTACGAAGGAATCGGTTGTCTTTGCTCATAGGAGGATAAGGCTAAAGCAAAGGCTTTTGCTATTGATGTTAAGTCAAAATGACTTTACGAACATAATTTTGACGAGGAAAAAATAATAATGGAAGAAAGTAGACGCAAAAGCAAGAAAACAAATGCAAAAAGCAGACGCAAGAAAGAAAACACAAAAAGCAGACGAGGAAAACAGATGAAAAAAACAGAAAGCAGACACAAAAAAGCAGACGCAAGAAAGCAGACACAAGAAAGCAGGCACAAAAAGCAGATGCAAAAAAAATCAGACGATAGAAACCAAACAATACGAAAAATAGACGGAAGACGCATAACACGGATTAGTCTGAGTTAGTTACAGAACTCAACTGAATAACCGTTTCTTTAAAGAATCAAGAAGCAGTTGAAGACGAAGGCTATAAATATGAGTCAAAGTCGAAGATTGCAAAGTTAGACAAAGTGAGACAAGTTACAAAAGTTTAGCAATTTTTGTGAGAGATTATTGTGCGAAACATCTAGAGCTATTTTTACTGTAACAAGCTCGAAATAAATTTCAGTAGAAAGTAGTGCAGATAGCCTGAAGAGGCTAAGTGTGAAAGAATACTGACTGTAAGAGACCTGAAGTGGTTCGTGAACAAAAGAATACTTGTAAAGCTTTGAGAGATAGTGAAATCTCATAAAGATATTTGAGGACTGGACGTAGCCCACGGCTTGGGGTGAACCAGTATAAAAACTGCTATGTCGAAATCTCTTAACCCTCTACTCTAAATTTCTCTTATCGTTCAATTTTTGATTTTGCTGTTTTAGACAAGTTTACGAAAATTCTTTACGACTGTGATTTTTAGTAGTTCTTATGAAAAGAACAAGTTTCTTTTAACCATTTCGTTTACGAAGGGGATTAAACCAAAAAAGGGTTCACAATTCAAACCCCCCTTCTTGTGCATCTGTATATCATTGTTAAGTATTGTTTTAACGTGTGATTCATTTCAATTGGTATCAGAGCTTGGTGTCCAAGGATCACTGTAACAAAGTGTGGATTAAAGATTATCGAGGAATCACATACATACATAGCGGAAGCTACCTTTGTCACTATACCTCTGGCGTTCAACGGAAAAGACTATCAATACTAGAAAGATAGGATGCGGTTCTTTATTGAATCTACTCATGTTGGCCTTTGGGATGTGATAGAAAACGGACCATACATACCCGTAGATGAAGAAGGGAATCCCATTCCACGATCAGATGGACGGCTGACCAAAAGATGAGGTTCCAACTTAATTCCAAAGCAAAGTTCTTTCTGACTTATGCCTTAAGCAGAAGTGAGTATGATAAAGTCCACGGATGCGATACTGCGAAGGAGATGTGGGACATGTTAGCCATCGCACATGAAGGAACGAATCAAATTAAAGAATCCAAGATAAGTATTCTTGTGCATCAGTACGAGCTGTTCAAGATGAAAGATGAAGAGTCCATTAATCAAATGTTTGGAAGATTTCAAACAGTCGTTAATGGATTAAAAGCCCTCGAAAGGACCTACTACAACCAAGATCACGTTCGTAAGATCCTAAGGAGTCTACCAAAAAGGTGGAAACCGAAGGTTACTGCTGTACAGGAAGCCAATGATTTAAGTGTATTGAAGCTTGACGAGTTGCTTGGATCGTTGAAGATACACGAAGTTGAGCTTGATGCTGAAGACAAGCCCAGACGGGACAAGTCGATAGTGCTAAAGGTTGGACAAAAGACTCACAAGACTCAAAAGAAGAGGAACTCATCAAAAGCGTTGAAGATAGAAGAATCGAAGAATGATGATTCCAGTGAGTCAGAACAAGAGTCAAGTGAAGAAGATGATGAGCTCTCCTTCATTTCCAGGAAGATCAGACGGATGTGGAAGAAGAAGACCAAAGGAAATTTAACCTTCAAAAAGAACAGCAAAGATGATGGGAAGATCGAGAAGTCATCCATCATTTGCTACGAGTGCAACAAGCCAGGACATTATAAATCCGAGTGTCCAACATTAAAGAAGAAACCAAAGAAGAGTAGAGAAGGCAAGAAAAGCATGATGGCAACATGGGAGGATCTAGATTCGTCCGAATCAGATACGTGCTCCGAGACATCAGAACATGCAAACATATGCCTAGTAGCCGAAGAGGAAAGTGATGAGGAGGTAACCTCGAAATATAATGATTTGCAAGATGCGTATTCTGAATTACTCGAAGATTCCCATGCTATTCTAAAACAGTACAAATTGTT
>JANVCL010000214.1:984421-994673 GCA_026546855.1 Erythroxylum incrassatum | reverse complement strand
CATCAATTAGGAGTCAAAAAGTACTTTAACAATTACGAGAATGCAGCCAATTAATAATGTAAACTTGGGCTCAATCACCAATCATACCCTAGTCGACACCACAGGAAATCCGACGATTGCTTCTTCAGTTTTACCTAACGAAGAAATCACAGAGGTAAAAGAAGCGCACACGAAATCATAGGGATAGAAGAAGCACCAATGCACAATAGAGGAAGCACTAAGCCAAAGCACGATAGAAGAAGCACTAACGTTGGGGGATTTGGGAGATTTTAGGTTATAGAGTTTTTAGCGTTGTGCGACAGAGAAGAGACAAAGAAGAGAGGCAAAAGTTTGTCATTTGATTTTAGTTGAAATGATGCCATTTTACTATCAAAGATAAACAACGTTGTTTCACTAATCAAACAATCTTCACGTAAACCAGCTGAGGTGTTTAATTAGGGAGGGGCTTCGACACGTGGCTATGCTACGTCAGCAAAGATAACGATGAGACTGACGTCAGTCTAGAATTAAAGAAAATAAAAATTTGGGCATTTTATTGCTACTTTTTAAAGTTCAGGCTATAATTGAAAATTTGAAGAAAGTTTGGACTTTTTTAAGTAATTAACCTTAGTAAAATTAAACATTTATTAATATTACAATCCTCAAAAATGGTACCAAAAACTTATTGCATTTTCATCACAAACGTATAATATAGTCTTGACTACTATTGACGAGTACAAGTCAATCATGAGGATTATGATTATTAATACTAAATCTCTTTCTATTATCCAGTCTAAATAAATGAATGATGAAATTAGAAAACTAACTAACTAAAAAATCAATAAGAGTTAATTAGCCATAACTACATATAAGAATTAATAATCAATAGATAGATAAGACTTAGATGTGGAATCCCCCTAGAAATTTACTATGCTTGACTTATCTTGATTTAATGATTAAGCTTAGTTACTTGATCCGATATGAATTTTTAAGTTACAACCATATTCGTTCTTGAGCAATACAATGCCTATTTCTAAATTGAACTGAATAAAATCTCTTCCTATTCAAAGTAACCTAAGAATGTTTTGCTTTATGAATTCCCATAATAGGCTTCACCCTAACTAAAAAAGATCATGTAATGGTCTGCCAAGTAACCCATTCAAACCCCATTATTCATGTTTTGATCTAAATATGCAAATCATCTTTCAATCTTAATATATGAATCTGATTATTGAATCTTCAACTCCCTTTCCTTCAAGTCAATATGATATATAAACATGAATGAATCTTAAGAAAACTAAGAATTTCACTAAACCAATGATCAATTCAAAATATAAATCCTAAGGTCTATCAAATCCAAATCAACATCCTAATTTAGTTTATTATAAAACAAAGATAATCCACAAAGAATAATAAAGAAATAAAAGATAAGAATGAGTTGATGGTTCTTCAATCTTGATGCATTTTAACTGATCTTGATGGAATATCACTTTCCTTAAACATTTCTTCTCTTTGATATGCTCTTTAATCTCTTGAGCCTTAATACTAATTTCTTTTCCTCCCATATGTCTCCCTACTTGTTTCTTCTCTCTTCTCTCTTTTTATTTCATAAAATCTTATGGTTATATACCAAGCACATGTCAAACAAAGAACAAGGTAGATCTTCTTAACATCTTTTTTATAAAAATTATCACCAATATAAGTCTACCATAGCTGCATATTAGTGTCATATTACTCTAGCCAAAAATAGGAAGACACATAATCAAAATATATCTAGCATGAGTTGAACACGGGTATATTTTGGTCCCTTGTTCTGGATCACTAGTCCCTTTTACCTCATATTCAACAATATGGCTCTCTTTTTCCCTTATAGTCAACAACATAGTACCTTATTAGTACTATGTTATGATTCCTTCCTCTAAAATCATCCCAAAATCACTCCAACTCAATTAAAACTTTTCTAAATTCATTCATTATTTATTAAAGAGTTGGAAAAAGTCTTGTAAAGAAATATAAACCATATTAAGTACTAAATCATATAAAAATCCTCAAAATATAAACTATATACTCTTAAAATTATGGTAAAAACATGGTGTAATTAATACATATTAGCATACATCAAATTTCCCCTCACTTAAGAAATTTCTTATCCTCAAGTAAATTAATCTCATTACTCAACTTAAATAAGAATCAGCTCATGGAAAACAGTTAAACAACTCAAACATTAATAATGATTTCCTATTACTCTTCTAATTACAAAGTTTATTGAATTATTAGGCATTTAGCTACTTACATCAAATCACAAATCAATCTAATTCACTCCATAATACTTCAAAATTCAACTCAATTCAATCTAGTTAATTTAATGCATAAAAAACATATATAAGAAAAATGTTATAACTTTCAATTGTCATAACTTTCAAACATTGTCATACCTTCTATTAAAGAAAAATAGAACACCAAATTTAAATATCACTAGAGCATTTAAAGCTTATCTAAAAAGCTACCTAATCTTTTTATATGAGAGTAAATACTTGTCATGAATACTATTTAACTAGGTTACTATTTTTGGTCACTAGCATTACTTTTTAACTTCAACCTTTTTATTGGTGTAAACCAATATAATAAATTTATTCAATGCTCATTTATTCACTGTTTTTTGTTTTATTATATAGGATTATGAAAATGATCAAAAATAGATCACATTTAACTCAATATATGTACAAGTTACATAATAAAATATCATCATTCTTAAAATTAATGAATCAAATTGAAATTACTTAATCATCAATGCTTATAACTATTTTCTTTAAAAAATCAAATCACAATATCATCTAAACTCGTAATGGATTAGTATGAGGGTGTTCGGATATTTTTATAGAAAATGACTATTTTATTTTTAATTCAACTAATATTCAGCAGCGATACATATGGATCCACGATGAAATCCCATCTGTCCATGTAAGTCCACATCAGTTTTGGATGGAGATGCAGATAATTCTAAACAGAATACTTGTTAACAAAGTTAGAATGATCATACTACACAGTTTTCATAAATGGACAGTAGATGATAATACAAGAGTCAGTATCAAAGTGCTTTAACTTGTTAGCCTTAAAAGAATAAAAATTTAGGCATAACATCACAGTGATTCAATTGCAACTGTTTTGTTACAATAGCCAACAAAGTAACGACAATTTAGTAAAACATCCAACAGTTCAATATTACAAAGGGAGAAACATCCCTATATTAAACTCAAAGCTTTGTTCACTAAAATTAAGGAATGATTCATTGTACTCATCATATACATACCTTCTAATAAATCACCCAAAGCATATGTCAGCTGCAAACTTCCACTGTCATCTTTGCAGCTGACATCAGTGGATGATTCACAGTCTTCCATAACCTTTTGAAGAAAAAGTTGAAAACTTGAAGTGCTAGCTAGAGCCTGATAAAATTTGCATCGAGGATTCAAATTAGAACTGTTGAGAGAAGTAAATCTTTGACAATAACTAAATGATTTGCTTCATTTCTATCTTCCCTTTACGTTTTCCCAGAAATTTCTCGTAAAACAAACAGAACCGAACAACTTATACCGATTCAGACCATAAATAATAATACCCAAGTTACAAAAGTTAACCAAACCTGCAATATAACATTCAAAAAGCAATTATTGCCAAGATTCTGCAACCCAGGAACAAACAACTTTTCGAAGCGACTATCTTTTTTACCCAACCAAGATAAACCACTGAGACTCCGGAAATTCCGGTCTCTCAAAGCCAGAATCAAACCGGCGACACCCAATAGTCCGGCGACCGGTAAATGAAACCCAGATGAGAACTTCAACGCACGCCGGACGTTATGGACTATGAAGCACAAAGCTTTTTCTCCTTCGATTTTCATTCTCAAACAGCAAGTTTTAGGCGGCGTGAAGAAAGAACTAGTGCAGGACTGAAAAAGACATGAAACAATAAAGATGGATCATGTAGAGATTAACATGGCATAATCAAAGAAGCTTGACTGGGAATTGTGTGCAAGTAGAGGTTTTTGTTCACGGCTACGAAGTCAACATAGAAAACTTTGATGTGCTTCTCTGTTCTGCTTCTTACACGTTACACCAACCAGGCTAAAAAGAGATTTTCAAAGAGTTTTCATAATTTAATAATGTGGTTTTCTTTATCATTGCATTTTTATTAAAAATATTATTTGTAATCAAATAAATACTAAATTAGTGTATATATTTAAGTATGCTTAATTGGACGGTATTACACTTTAATATATGAAAATATTAAAATTGATATCTTTTAAATGTTATTTTAAAAAATTTAAAACTAATCAAAACAAAACTCCCTTTTTTTAACATTGACATAATTGATTGCAGTTTGTTGTGACTTACTCTCTTTTTTGCTAATGATAAAATTTAAGGTTTACTTTACAAATCAATGTTTAACAAAAAGCTAACTAAATTACATGCTTAGTTTTATTATATTGTGAAATGAAATTTTGTAAATGATATTATGGAGTCGTTTGGTACTGATAAGTTGTTTTTTAGCTGGTTGATCCAAATTAGAGATTTGACTATATTAAAATATTGTTTTGTTGTTTGGTTATAAGCTGGTTGTGAAAATCTCTAGATGTGAAGCGTTTTGGACCAAACAGTTGAATTAGTTTTTTAACAATGACCATTCTGCCCTCAGTTTTCGGCTACTCTTCGTTCTCATTTATGTTGTTTTAAACTATTGATTGAGTTGTTTTGAATCAAAAGGAACTTACAATATGTTTGGTTCAATGGAATAAGTATTCTATTCCTAGTGTATTTCTGACAATTACCTATTCTTGTGTAAGGTTAGAAAAAGAGAGTTAGAATAGTTATTCTCAGGTTTAATTATTCTCAGACACTGGGGAATAGCTAAAGAAGACATATCTTGTCTTTACCTATTTTGAGTATGCACGCTGTCTCAAGCATAAGTAAAGGGATATAAGTAGCAGTATATATAGCAGTACATAACAGTATATATGTAAAGGGATATTAGATAAACACACGGGAGTGAACACATAGCAGTATAATTAGTCACTAACCATGCACGGGAGTGACTTAGCATTTAACTAAATGCTAGTCATGCAAGGTGGTAACTTACCAAGTCACTTAAATGTTAGTCATGCACGGTGGTGAATTAAGTTAAATGCTAGTCACAAGGTGACTTGGTAAATCACCACCGTACATGACTAACATTTAAGTTAAATGCTAAATCATTGGTCATGCACGATGATGATTTAAGTTAAATGCTAGTCATGGGAGTGACTTACCACGATAGTGACTTACAAACATATATTATGATAGTTATGATAAAATGATTATGATAGTGGAGTAAAATGTGTGCAAAAATTTGATGAATATATGTATATTATGATAGTTATGATAAAATGATTATGATAGTGGAGTAAAATGTGTGCAAAAAATTGATGAATATATGTATACGTTGATATTCTACTTTTGTGTTTATGGTCAACCATAGTTTATGAATAATATTAATCTAAAATTAAGGTAAGAATGAAGACGAAATGTAGAATTGATGAACTATGATCTAAATGTAATATATAAGAGTTGATAATTTGGACAGTGAAAGAAGAATTTTTGGAGTATGTTACATGTAACATTTCAATTGGACATGCATTTGTATTTTAGTTATATCTTGATCTGTAGTTATTCAAATGAGATGATTTTAAGTTTAAATTAAACTAAAGACATATAATTATATTTTTCATGTCAAAATTGAATTTAAATTCTTTCTTTAAGACTTTTAAAATTTGACTTGAAGTTGAGTATAGTGTATTGTCTCGATTTGAGAATATCTTGTAATATTTTTGTATAACTTGCAGAATACTGAATCAAACTACTTGAAATTAGTGTCATTAGATGCTTAAGACATAATGAAACATTTGTTTAAAAGAATGTATTGCTTAAATACCTCATTTTCTTTGTCAAAATAACAATATAAAATTGACTTGAAAATTTATTTTGAGAAATAAATAAAGCATTATTTGGTAGTGCATGCAATTGCCCGCTGTTTTCTCTTTGTTATGATCTTCCTTGTGCACAATCATACAACTCCCCAACATTTCCTCTTTATCACGATCGTACTTTTGCACAATTATACAATACCTAATAATCCCTTATTCATTTCTTAAAATAAAATTTCAAGTCAATTTTGCATAGTCGTTTTAACAAAAAAATGAGACGTTTAAGCGATACATTCATCTAAACAAATGTTCTTATATGTCTTAAGTTTCTAACGTCATTAAGTTCACACAATTTGGTTCATTATTTTGTAAGTTATACTCAAAATACAAGATATTCTTAAATTGCAACAACATTCTGCACTTAACTTCAAAACAAAATTTGAAATTCTTAAAGTCAAAATTCAAATTCAATTTCTTCATTAAAAAATAGTCATCTATCTTTAGTTTAATCTATACTTAAAATCATTCCATTTTAATACCAACAAATCAAGATGACAAATACAAATAAATGCCCAATAAAGAAATTCTTCTTTCATTTTTCTAGATTTTCAACTCCTAATTCAAACTGGCTTAGGCATATTACATAAGATCTTATTATTCTTATTATTATAAGTTCTATGCTTTTTATTAAAATTATAGACTTAATTTTTATAGAATTAAAACTAAATATATAATATTCATATTTTATAATTTTTTTAAAAGTTATATTTTCATAAGTAATTTTAAACATAATCAGCTAATACAAGATAATTAATTTTTCCAAACATCTCTAATAAATATCTAATGCAATTCATTGGCCAAATTAATTAATATAATTAGCTATAACTCAATGCAATCAACTAACTGCTAAACATGACCTATATCCCATATTTAACAATATTATCCCTAACATTAGTCACCTTTAAAATTATAGATATTAACATTAATTTATTAAAAAAATAACGTTTTAATTCTTTATTGATACAGAAAAAGACTATAAAAAAAAGAACAATAAATAATTATCCAAACAATTCTTACAATAAACTGCACTTGGATAGACATCAATACAAAAACAAGTTTTTATCTTTCGTACACATGCTTCAGACATCCAAGGAAGGTTACAACAGCATAATTGAAACGATCTCCTGGAATGAATACGAGAAGGAAATGGGAATGGTGACGGGCACCAAACTCAAAATATTTCAAATTCAAGTCTGATTCTGATCATTAGCCATCTCTTGAGGTAAAGCAATATATATATATATATATATGAGAATGATATGTTCAGGTCTCAGACATCCAAGGAAGGATTGGAGCAGCACAAGCTCTCAAGCCTGGCGAATGGCGAAAGCTCTTAGGCGGCCACTGCGAATGTTTTGAGAAACAAGCCTTCATTGTTAACATCACAGACCTAGATGGGCATAATCAAACATGCTTAAACCCACAAACCCACATTACTACCAATCTGTTACCTAAGACACTGTTTATGAACAAAGCTACTGATCTTGCATTAATCAATAAATGCTTGAGTTCCAGCTGAGCTAGAAAATAGTAACAAATTTCAAGGACTTATAGATCTCAAAGCAATACAAATCATCATCAAGATATACCACTACAACCTTAAACTTCATTATGTTAATAACATCTGAAAGTATTTAAGTAATGCACAAAGCAATCATGATTAAAAGACAAATCAAATTTAAAGTGAGAAGCATTCAGTATGAGTAGGAGGTATTTATCCTGTCATGAAATGTATCGGATAAATTAGATCATCACAATGCTCATTTCTCACCCGTAGCCATTTTCTAAAAATTAAAAACATCATGCAAGCAAGTGCATACCCAGTGATTGCCTCACTTCAAGCTTACATGACTAAGTTCTGGACTGGTAATTTCCCAACCTAATCAAACAAAAGGCAGCAAATCTCATTCATATGATAAGGCTAACAAGAGTCCCGAAGCCAATGTCCAAAACGGATATAAACAATATAGTCATATAGACATACGAGTCCGGTAAAACCAGAGATGAAACCATCAGATACATTGGATCAATGCATCAGTGAAAACACATGATGTGTCTCAGACGACCGTCGTGAGAAATTATCCAAATTCATCATTGGTTTCAAATTATACAAATTGAAAATAAATTTAAGGGAAAACATAAGCCAATAAACAAACATATCAAGTATACTAATCACAGTATCAAAAAAGTACACGGGCAAACTACCAACTCAAATTAGATTGCATCAACAGGAATACATTATTTCTATCACTGATTAAAAGACCTGTCAAACCAAGAAAACATTCTTGGGGCAAGCTCTAACAGATCAAGTTATACAGCTTTAGCTTTTAATTAAAAAAAGGAAAATAAACTGAACATAAAATGAATTAATTTGGTTAGAATCGTATCTTGAAAATATGAAGGCACAAAGTGCAAAGCTCGTCAATCAAACTAGAAACAGGTTATTTATTAAGACAATATATGAAGGTCTCAGACATCCAAGGAAGGATTAAAACAGCATAAACTCTCAAGCCCGGCGAAGGCGAAAGCTCTTAGGCGGCCACTGCAAATGTTTTGAGAAACAAGCCTTAAAAAATATCATCATTGACCTCCAGTGCTCAAGCTATCAATAGATCAATAATGAATTTGATGAACACACATGCGCGAACATAACACAAACAAGACTCAATAAACTATCAAATATATCCTTAATGTCACTCATCCAAGGCAATTCATCAAGATGGAAACTTTTTTCATGTTCCACCCTCTAATGATCAGCAAGGAACCAAGAATCAAACAACGCTGACAAAGTGAATAGGATGGATCCAAAGTTAAATGTGAGGGACTTTGTTCATCCCTATAGCACTCTAATTCCTGCTAAAGGGGCAGACGTTTAGTCCCCACAAAGTACTAGACAAAATCTTGAAACCAAAATTATCAACTTAAAGATCCTTATCACCCAACAGCAATCTAACCCAAGATAAAAGACAAACATCTCAACTCTATATTCATATAACGAATGATTATAAGCCGTTAACAAAAAAAAATAGACATATCCAATTGAAATTGACAGCAACAGGTTAAGAAATGATCACCAATTCCATCTGGGTCAAAAAAAAAAGATCATTGACTGAAAAACGATGATCAACAAATTAACAAAAGGCATAAGACGAGAAAGGCATAATAGAACACGACATGTAGCAAGGCTTGGAAACCAGCATTCAGAGCGGTAGAAGCCAAAAAGATGCAGGGGAGTCCTTTATATGGAGAGGAGATTGGAAGTTAGGGTTTCTGTGCTAGGGTTTTTACTCGCGATGGACGGCTACGGTTCGGTGTTTGGACCTGTCCAGAAAGTTTTTGGTGTTGAAGATGAGATTGGGCTTTGTACATGATGGGTTCGCCATGAGTTGCAAGTTTAAGCCCAAAAGGCTGTACAGCATTTATCAGGAAAATGTTACGAAGAAGAGAGGTATTGAAGCTATTTAACGTTAAGAGATATTTTAATTATCAAAGAATATATTTTTGCAATTTATTTATTTATTTATTTTATAATTTATTTATTTAAAAGCATTTTTATTCGTGATAAACATATTATGAATAACCAAAATATATCATAATATGTTTAATTAAATAAATTTATTTAATCTCTTATATAATATTTATTAACAAATTATTAATAAAATTATGTTGTTTTAATAAAATATATAATTTATAAATTAATATTTAATTAAAATATATTTTAATTATTAAATTAAATTTTATTTGAATATTTGAATATTTTAAATTTAATTATATTTATTAATAATTATTAAAATTTAATTACATATATTTTAATTATAAAATTATAAAAATTAAATTATTCATAATTTTATTGATAATTAATTTTATTTTATTAAATATATAATCTTGAATTAAATTATTCATAATTTTTAGTAATAATTAAATAATATATCTTTAAATGATAGTAAATCAAATTATGAAACAAAAATCAAAAACATGAAACAAAAACCACTTTTATGGTTTTCATAATTTTTTAAATCTGAAAAAAAAAACTAAAAATAGAAACTAAAAACTCAAACAAACAAGTTCTTTTTTACTAATTTGAAAATAAAGACAAAAAACAAAAACAAAAGTAGAAACAAACCTACTTTTGTTTTTCTATTATTGTTTTTTGTTTCTGTTTCTTGTTTTTATTTTTTGTTTTTTTTTTCTTAAAAAAACGAAAACCTATTTGTTGAAATTTGCAATATAAAAACAAAAAACAAAAACCTGTTT
>JANVCL010000214.1:969633-982753 GCA_026546855.1 Erythroxylum incrassatum | reverse complement strand
TGAACCGATTTGAATTTTTAATCATAGATAAATAAAGATGAAATAATTATAAAAAGAAATTTATGTATGGAGATAATATTTTTTAGGGTTAATTACAAAAAAAGCCCTAACTTTCGTTAAATTTTCAATTATAGCTCGAATTTTAAAAAGTAACAATAAAATGCTTAAATTTTTTATTTTTTCAATTTTAATTCAAACTTCAAAAAGTAGCAATAAAATGCTTAAACTTTCAAAAATTTTTCTATTATAGCCTGATGTTAGTGTTTCTGTTAAGTTTATTAACGTTACTCATTTCTTGTTTCAGAAGTCTTAACTATTAATACACGTCAACTAAAATTAACATAACAAATGAAGATTACTGAAATGATGCTGTTTAATCACATAATTAAAATAATGTCAATGTTTTAAAATTATCTAAATCACATTACGGAACCCCAATGATCTCACATTAGGGGCATCAGAAGAACGAACTGAAAATGAAGAATTTACTGGTACAATATGCTATAATGTGAGAGTAATTTAGGGCATAAAAAAACAAACAAAAAAACAAATGATTGTAAGCATTGGAGGAACAACAGATAACATAGGATTATAATTGAAATAAATTTAAAGTTTGAACATTTTATTGTCACTCTTTTAAGTTTGAAAATTTTTAAAATTTAAAATATTTTATTGTCACTTTTTAAAACTTAGGTTATAATTAAAAATTTGGGGAAAGTTTTAGTTTTTAGTTTACTAGATAATATCTTTTATCTTAGCACAGCACATCGAGTCAAAACCTGTGCAACTAGTCAAGCCAACAAAGCACAATTTGAAAAAAGATTTGAGCAAGATCTAACCTTTTTTTCTTTGTGATAATGTCTCTACTACCCCACATGTCTGATCTCCAAAATGATAGATAAGAGACCAAAATGGTCATTCCCACGTCATCGGGACGAGAATTTCATACCAAGAAGTGGCAAGAACTGTGGAATGTAACGTGTGATTCCTTAACCCCTCATCAATCCAAGTCCCAAACTATCACTTTACCGATGTTTCTGTCTTTTGTTTTTGTCTCTCAAATTCCCAAAAAGGGTATCTAAAAGCAAGTTTCCAACAAAACCATCCCCACCACTGCTCCATCATTTCCTTACAGCTCATTGTTTTTTTGTTTTTTTGAACAGAAGTACCGCCCCTACAAAAGAAAGTTCCTTCTTTTTGGTTCTCTCTCTCAAAAGAAATGAACTTGCTCAATAACTTTGAAAGATTCGTTTCTCCTTCTACTCTGCTTGTGCCTGTGACTGAAATTGTTTCCTAATGGCTAAGCGTGTTTATCAAATGTGGAAGGGACGCAATGTACGGTTTTCTCTGTCTCATGTTGTTCATGTGCATGTTGCGTAGTTTCTTGGTTGATTCTTGTTGGTGTTCTGTTTGATTTCTAACCGATGTTGCGAAATGCGATCTGGGTTTGCCTTACGTTTGCTGATTATGATGCTTTTTCTGTTTTTGGTAAAAAATGACACATGGGTTTCAAGATTAACAGGCTAGTTGACTGTTTTTGTTATTGCAATGATTGGCCTTTCGGGTTATGGATTGATTTCGTTAGCAGAAACTTATATTCTTTTGTGTCCCTTGTTTCAGTTTCCTCTTCATTCTTAGCTTTTTACCCTGTTAAAGTGCTTATGTGAGTTTAACAATGGTAAATAGTTTCATGTGGGCATTGCATTTCAACATAGTTTCAGAGCTTGTAGTTTTGGACCTTAAATTTGGTTTCATTTTCAGAAAGTTTAGTCTTTTCCACTGAGTGAATGTGGAAGGCAAGTTCACCTGCTCATTTTATTGTTTGACAACTTGGAAAAGTTCAGTTTTGCTCATAATTACCGTAATGAATTAATGATTATTTCGAGGGAGAGGATTGTAAGATTCTTAGCAGCAATTATTTGGTTCCTGCATGTTTTAAAATGAAATTCTAACAGTATATACATTGGTTTTGATGCGTGCATATTTAAGAGAGATGGTAGAAAACGACAGGTCAAGGCAGAATCTTTATTTTTCATCCCCGTGTTCACTAACTTTGTCAATTTCCAGATACTTTGCTTTCAACCTTTCCTGAATAATTGTCTCTTCTATTGGATTTATTTTGCAGATATTCATCTTCAGGGGCAGGCTTATATTTGGGCCAGATGCTAGGTCCTTGCTTGTCACCCTATTGCTTATTACGGTTCCCGTTGTTATTTTTTGTACGCATGTAGCACGGAACCTAATCCATGCAATTCCAGCTTATAATGCAGGCTATGCAATTCTGCTTGTTGCTATTGGTTTCACAATCTATGTAAGTCCTTCAGATTACTAAATCTCAATTTGTCGTCAGCTGCTTCTTTCCTTTGTCCTTTGCCTCATTTGAATAAATTTTATGCTCTGACCTGTGGTGGAGTTTTGATTTACTTACTTTTACGTTCTTTTCTGTAGAAATATTAAATATCTTAGCATTGTTAAGTTTCCATTCTTTTGGTAAAATTGTAATCAAAAGCTTATCACTGTAGGTACTGGTACTTCTTATACTTACTTCAGCCCAAGACCCTGGAATAGTTCCTCGTAACTTACGTCCACCAGAGGAAGAGATTTGTTATGACTCTGCAGCTTCTGAAGCACAAACACCAACACCACGATTACCACGCACAAAAGAAGTCACTGTCGATGGCTTTTGTGTGAAGGTGAAGTATTGCGAGACATGTATGTTATATCGTCCACCCCGATGCTCGCATTGCTCTGTATGTGATAATTGTGTGGAGCGATTTGATCACCATTGTCCATGGGTTGGGCAGTGCATTGGATTGGTACGCAATCTTCAATTTAAGAAAGTTTCTTCTTTGATAGGTGAATGGACGAGATGAAAGTTTACCTTGGACCTGGACCTATTGATTCTTATGCTTCTTGTGTTGTATTCATGAGCTGAACTAAAGTGGCTGAAATTTCTTCTTAAACTGAGAGGAAAGAATAACGTTTTGTTTCTAAAGCAAGTTTCTATTAACCGAGTATAGATAAGACATGCCATTAGGTGCCTCTTTTGGAATTTTCATATTAGTTGATGGAATGTTTATGGTTTGACCAAAGTGATTCTTGATCCAACATCAAAGACTCTGGTCAAGTGCAGCAGAGTTGGAACTGTGTACTGATATCTTGTGAAATAGAGTTTTGAAATTTTCTTAAACTAAACTTTGGTTGTAATAAGTAGCAACTATCCCTTTTTGGTCTGCCTCGGTTGGAGTATTGTTCTAATTAAGGTGGTTTATATTTGGACAGCGCAACTATCGATACTTCTTTCTGTTCATTTCTTCGGCGGCTCTTCTCTGCATATTCATCTTTGCAATGTCAGCCTTAAACATTAAATTTCTCATGGATGATCATGGACCTGTCTGGAAGGCAATGAAACAGTCACCAGCTTCTGCGATACTAATGGCCTATTGCTTTTTCTTCCTCTGGTTTGTTGGAGGTCTTACTTGCTTCCATCTCTACCTCATTAGTAGAAATCAGGTTAGTTTCATGCATTCTGAAGACTACCAGGAATGATGTTTTGTTTAACATTCAGAAGTTACTGAATTTGATTGTATGCAGCACCATATCGAGTTCTCATACTCCTTTGAATTGCCTGAAGTTTTACTAATTTGTTAGCATGCTTCAGACCACATACGAAAACTTTCGGTATGGAGCAGTCAATAGAATCAATGTATACAATCATGGATGCATGAAGAACTTCCTTGAGGTATTCTGCACAAAGACGAAGCCTTCAAGAAACAATTTCCGGGCATATGTGAGAGAAGAGACACCTATACCGGCAATTCGCCTGAAGATAGACGATGCAGACGGGGACCATCGAACCAAAGTAGAAGACAATCTGGAGATTGATAATGACCTTTCAAAGATATCCCAGCGCCGCAACTCTGAAGGGGTCGACCAAATTCGATTCGGCGGTGCAACATGACCCCATTTTCCTTTCCTGTTGCAACCTTGAACAGAATGAAATGGAGAAACAAGAAAAGAACCCTCGTGAGTTTTATGGTAGGAGAAATGGGAGCTTGTGAAGTTGCTATAGTTTCTTTCTTAAGCAGTGGTTGAACAATGGAAAGGAAGAACTGCACTACAAGTTAAGTGTATACTAGTTTTTTTTTTCCTTCTTTAATTTGTATTATTGTATCAAATTTTGGTGACTGGACTCTTAGTTAAAAAAGGAAAAAGAGTTTGCAAATTGAATTTCTACATCATTTTGTTCTTTCCATTTTTCTCCATAAAGGAAATCTATATAAAATTATTACTTGAAATAGTCTCTTTGTTGCTATTAATATTAGTTAATTGGAGCTTTTATTTGTTATAAGAAAATATTTAAAAGGTGTAATTACAATTGCATTTCAAGAGAAAAAAAAGTAAACAATATATATAATGTGGTCAACTTAAATCTAAAGGCTTACATCAAAAATTAAAAGGTAAATGATTTAGATTTTTCATATAATTTTAAAAATATTCTTATTTTTATAAAATGTTTAAAAAATTACTTTACGGCATCAAAAAATTTAAAAAATATATTCAAATTTTATTAAATTACTTTAACAGAAATTGTTATATGACTAGTTATTACATAGGTGATGAAAATTATGTGATTATGTAACATAATTATATTATAGCCCATATTGATTTTATATATTTATTCAAATTAAATTTTGATATAATTGAATTAAGTCACATTATTATATGTGCAAGAAAATAATTTTTTATAAATGTAATATAAAATTATTTTTAGAGTTTTTAATATCAAAATATTAATTTTGAACAATAACATATTTTAAAAATAAACTAAACTATAATATATGTTCAATTATAAATAGGAAAAAATGAAAATTGGGCTGTGATAGGGTCTATCTTATTGGGCCTTTTTGTGTTTTTAGTGGGAGTGAATAGGTGGGCCGGCCTGTTAAGTCTCTCTTTCTTGTTGAAGGAGGTAACTGAAATAATAAATGAAAAATAATTCTCCCTCCAAGATTGTGCTCTTTTTCCTCTGAAGTTCGAAACTTGTTAACGACCAAACTGAATTTAGGGTTATCTGTCAATTTCTCTGCAACGAAGATGGTGAGTCTTTGTTGCAGTTACTTCTACTTGGTTTTGATTGTGTTTATTTGGTTGTTTGATTCGGTGGTGTGGTTCTTTGGATTGGAGGAACCAGGAAGCCAAATCCAATTTGGAGACGGCGATAGAGCAGTTGCAGAATGTCGAGAAGCAGATGAGGCTCGCCGGAGATGTCGCCGGCACCAAAAATGCTGTCACCGAAATTCTACGCCTTTGCTTCCAAGCCGGAGACTGGACGACTCTTAATGACCAAATTCTTCTTCTCTCCAAAAAGCGCGGCCAACTCAAACAGGTGACCGTTGCTATTACCTCCTTTATCAGTTGCGTCAAAACCAGAAAAGGAAAAAGACATTTGTTTTGATAGAGAGTTTTTTTTCTCAATCTTGTTCCTGGGCAGGCTGTAACTGCAATGGTGCAGCAAGCAATGCAATACATCGATCAGACTCCAGATATTGACACGCGCATTGAATTGATTAAAACGCTTAATAATGTGTCTGCAGGGAAGGTGACACCACTGATGCATTTTCAGTTTGTTGAATTCAATTATAAAGCTTGCTTCTTGCTCATGTCTAGTGCTAATAATATTGAATATATTGCTGTAGATATATGTTGAGATTGAGAGAGCTCGGTTGATCAAAAAACTAGCTAAGATCAAGGAAGAACAGGGGCTTATTGCTGAAGCTGCTGAACTGATGCAAGAAGTTGCAGTAAGTTGTGGCAGCTATTTATCTCATGATAGCTGCCTTTTTATGTTTATTTTGCTATTAAGTAATTCACATGACACTCTTATTTTTACAACCAGGTGGAAACTTTTGGTGCTATGGCAAAAACAGAGAAAATTGCTTTCATCCTTGAACAAGTACGTATCTCTTTCTTTATTCCTTGTGGAGCATTTTATGTTTAGTTGATAGGGTCATTTTCTTGTGCAATGGTACTAATATTGACTTGCAAGCAACTTTGTGGACATGTAAATGGATTGAAATGATAATGTGCCAATGTGCTTATTGGTTTATAAATGACTTTGGCAGGTACGTCTATGCCTAGATCGCCAAGATTATGTCCGTGCCCAAATTCTTTCAAGGAAGATCAGTCCAAGAGTCTTTGACGTTGATACTTCGAAAGAAAAGAAGAAGCCAAAGGAAGGTGAAAATATTATTGAAGAAGCTCCAGTTGATATACCATCAATTTTAGAGTTGAAGCGAATTTACTATGAATTGATGATCCGGTATTCATTTTCTCTGTTTCTTTATTTTTTTTCATATTGCTTAATACAACGGCCTACTGTATTATTAAGTTTCATCCTTTCTTGGTAAGGATGTTTGGGGGCCTAACAAGTTCAAGCTTTTCTTATTTGCTGTGCTGCTTGCTTTTTCATCTGCTCATCTTTATGTTTGTGTTGAATCTGTTCATTACATAAATGCATTACAGCTCACCCTCTTATTGCAAAGGAAATTGACATGTATTTCAATTCTTGTTGATGTATCTTATGCTTTGTTTTTTTTCCCTGTCATCTTAGATATTACACCCATAACAACGATTACATTGAAATCGCTCAATGCTACAAGTCAATTTATGAGATTCCATCCGTCAAAGAAAACCCAGCGCAATGGATTCCTGTAAATCTTTGTCTTCACTTTACTCCTTCCATGGTTCTATTTATTCTATTTGCTTTCTCTGATATCTGATAATATCTAGGTGCTAAGGAAAATCTGTTGGTACTTGGCACTGTCCCCACATGATCCCATGCAATCAAGCCTTCTAAATTCGACCTTGGAGGATAAGAATCTTTCTGAACTTCCAAAATTCAAGTATGCGTAACTTTATCTTATTGTTTCTCTTTGACTATATCCTGGACAAACTGATTTCTCAATTAGCCCTATGCATTTTTCTTGGATAGATTGCTGTTGAAACAGTTGGTGACAATGGAGGTCATTCAGTGGACATCTCTTTGGAATACGTACAAGGATGAGTTTGAAAATGAAAATAACTTGTTGGGAGGATCTTTGGGTGACAAAGCAGCTGAGGATTTAAGGCTGAGAATAATTGAACATGTAATATTTCTCCCAAGCACAAAAATCCCCTCATTTTTCTAACTGACATAACTTTGAAATATAATTTGAGACACACTTTGGCACTTTTCAGAATATCCTTGTTGTCTCGAAGTACTACTCGAGGATTACCATGAAGAGACTTGCCGAATTGTTGTGTCTCAGCATCCAGGTGTTTTGCGCCCCTTTTCTATTTTAATCAATTTCTTTTGGATCCTTTCGAGTGGGAGTGGAGGATTTGTTGGATGGTTGCTCTTCCATGAGCATGCTTGTCTACTCACGTGCATAATTTGCTGATATTGCCTGCCTCACCTTTCTAGATGTGTGAAAATATTTTCACTTCCAAATACTAAAACCAGCTAGTTGGTAAATTGATTGTGTCAGCTTCTAATATTTAATATAATCTCAATGAATTGTTATGTGCAGAGCAGTTGTCAGATGCATAGCTCTTGGTTCCTAATTTAAAGTTCAGCTTATCAAATATTAATGAAACAGGATTAGACCTCCTGGTGTTTTGAATAGAATAAGTAGTAATACAGTACAGGTATTGCATTTAAGACTACTCTTCTCATAGCCTTACGTTCTAAGTTGTAATATATCACCTGGAGCCACCTTTGCCAATGAAAGTCCTGATTAACATGGAAGCTTATCCTTGGATCTTTTGGTTCTTTACTCTTCTGTTTTTCTTGTGTAACATTAGCTTTGCCAAACATTTTACTGCTCTTATCGTTCCATAAAAAGGGTAAAAAGTGCATCAACTTTCCATGACCATGTAAAAGAAGTTTATAGATGCCCTTTAGAGTGGATCACAGTGGAAGAGCAATGATGAGAACAGTAGTTATATTATGTAGAATACCTGCCAGACAAGGGAACAAAGTTACTGAACACATCTTTTTATGTCATGGTTACTTGGCAGACGCTACCATCCATTAACTTAATATTTTGTTCCCTGGTGTGTAGGAAGCTGAGAGACATCTTTCTGATATGGTTGTGTCCAAAGCATTGGTGGCAAAGATTGACAGGCCGATGGGAATAGTCTGTTTTGAAGTCGCAAAGGGTAGCAATGACATTCTCAACTCATGGGCAATGAACTTGGAGAAACTGCTTGATCTCGTTGAGAAAAGTTGCCACCAAATACACAAAGAAACCATGGTCCACAAGGCTGCTCTTAAAGTCTGACCTTTCTGATGGCATTGTAGGTAGAGCTCTCAGTCTTACCACATACCTGGTTCCACAAGCTCGCATAAAGGAATATTAGTACTTATAAGGTGAAATTATCTCTACGTCCGTGTTTTGGGCTGGATTTTCTTTGTTTTGTGGACTGAATTACCGAGAGATCGATGCCTCTGCGATGCATGCTTCTCTCAAATGATTATTTCTTTTCTGATAGGGACTGTGATCTGGGTTATGATATTCTCTAAACCAGAAAACTATTATATAACTTCAAGTGCTCAGTTCCTTTTTCTTTCCTCCGTGCCCTTGAAAGCACTTATCCGGCTTTCTTTGAAATATAAGCTTTTATAGTTCATTCTCATTGCAACAGGCGTGAAGTCATGTTTTTGTGGCCAGCTGATATGTCTTAATGTTCTATAGTTTATCGTTACTATGCACACAATTTGGTCATAATTCTCGGGAGTCATTCCACTCAATTGAGTTGCATGCCAACTGAAACCTAATAACGCGTGACAGGCTGAGATTATTTGAAACAGAACAACTTTTGTTTGCAAAGTCTTATGAGACAAAATACCATTCGGATCAAAGGATTTGATTTTAATTTGCACTTCCGTTTTTCATGGAACTTGCATGTTCTGCTCCCAAGATTCTTGCTTGCTCAATTTAATCTTTCTTGGCGGCTTCTGCAGACCTCGTGGAAGCTTGACACCATCCCAATTGGATTGCAAAGTGATTGGTAAGAATCGTCTTTTCCCAGGAAATTTTGGGGCCTTTATGACGTCGAAGTGAAATTTTTTCTTCGTGAATATGGGGTGGATCAAATTGCTCTACCTCGAAAACATGCAAGTTAGACTTTCAATAGTAGACTATATTGATTAAGAAAGTTGTCAAATATCTTCCCTCTCTCGGACCACTTTGTAAGGGTCCAATTTTTGACTGATAGTAAGTTCTGAGCATTCCTTTAGCATCGTTGGACCACAAATTCGATAGATGAATTGAAACTCTACTGACCACCAATCTGAGATAACTTTCGGTGACCGATTTCTGGGAGTCGGAGGATCATCTGATGACCCTAAACAAGAATCAGAAGGAACAGCTCTCGATGCGATATCAGCAGCAAAATCAATAAGAGGAATTGGATGCCCAGAGCAGCAGTCCCCGGATAAGCCTTAATAACTTCTTAACTTTCAACTTTTGTATAAAGAACTTGAGTATAAGGTTTTATATTTTCTTTTTTTTTAAAGACTTTTGTATAAAGAATAGTGACCGATCCCAATAAGAATGATACTATTGGTAACAAGAAAAGAAAACTCGCAACCTTCATGCCAATAACAGCTAAAACAATAATCTATTTGGCAACGGAAACTGAAGTGTAATGGCTAAAACAATAATTATCTTGAAGAAGTATGAGGGCCAGAATCCGACCAGTGAAACACCGAAAAATCTGGATCAACACTCTGAGAACTGGAAGATCTGAAGTCACGAGGCGGCTGAGTTGGAAAAAGCAGGGGAAAAGAAGCTGGTTGTGAAGAAGAAGATGAAGAAATAGAAGCAGCAAATGTAGGAGAAGCCTGGAAAGGAGATGTCATTGAAGAAGACAACAACATTTGCTCATAAAAACTCATCGGTTGTCCTTGATAACCGCCAATACCCAAAACAAGTTTAGAGTTGTTCAAATAATCTCTAGCAATATCAGGGTTCTGAGAATGGTGAAGGGTTTGAGAGTGAACTATTGGCTGATTTGATGTTGGAGGAGAGAAGAGAGTATTTGCAGAATCAGAAATGGTGAACTGGGTTGTTGTTGTGTTGGACGTAGATGGTCTGAGGCAGACATTTTCTGGGAAGTTGAGCTTGGCTTTGTTGCCTCTGAATCTGAGAGCGGCTTCATCATAAGCTCTAGCTGCAGCTTCCGCTGTCTCAAAAGTGCCTAACCAAACTCTAGCAGCTTTGAAAGGGTCTCTTATCTCAGCTGCCCATTTGCCCCATGGCCTTTGTCTCACTCCTCTATATCTTCTTGGCATTTCTCTGGAAGTTTCATTGTGCTCATATATGGGAGTAAACGCCATATGTGATGTTGCATTTACTGTGCTGCTTCTGCTTGAACTCTGATCTGTCACTGCTGGAAAAAGAAGGTGATGAATAAAGTTAATTTCGATTACATAGCACAAGCACTAGCAGAAAAAATGATGAACTCAACTAAGCACATGCAATATTAACAATTTTTTTCCTCATTTATTAGAATTAAAGTACAATAAACGACAAGTTTAGAGAGTATCTGTATAAGGAAGATTGTAGAGAATTATTGAATATGTTGACCAATTAAACTTTGAAGCTCTAGAGGATTCAAAAGATAGAGACCTATCAACCTCTCCTGAACATCTTATCTTTTAGCAGATAAAGACATGTCTCTGCAAAACTGTTCCATTGATGCAAGAAACGAAGCAGAAGAGAAGAGAAGAGAAGGAAAACAAAAAAACACTTCACCTCTTTCAGCACCAGAAGATGAGCCTAAATGATCACCTAATGCTCTACGAGGCCTTTTATCCACTGGACCAACCTGTTCTTCTTCTCTTCCTCTCTTGGAATCATCTGTAAGCACTGATACTGAACCTTCATGTGATGAAGGCAAAGAATCTGTGTTCACCTCTGGTATATCTCCGGCCACCACCTGCCTCAGAGCAGACACCATAGCCATCATCTCTCTCTGCCTACTCACCCCAGAAAGCAAAGATGGTCTTCTCGGGTTCTCTGAAGTTGGTAATTCCCGCATCAATGGCCTGTAAATCCACTCTTCAATGTCAACACCATCTCTTTGCGGATTACCAACACCTTTTGTATTCTCTTCTTGATTCGCCACCTTTAGAAAACACATGCAAATCAACGACTCCCTCCTTTTTCCTTGCGAGAATGATTCAGAAACATTGAACAAAACCTTCTCAGGTTGCCTCAAAAAGACACTTTTATAGGCCAAAAGAAGAGTTTGATCTTCAAGTAAACCTTAGCCAGCCTTGACAAAGTCGGTTTCAGCGGCTTCTTCCACAAGAAGCAAAGCAAGCTGTTAGCTTGTAATATATAATATTTCCTAAACAAAATTCAAAATAAAAAATTATAAATATCCCATTTTTTGTCTTTAATTTATGTTTTCTAGTGTCATATCCACTTGAGAAACTGGACGGATAAAACCGGACAAAGGTCAAAACCTGCCAGGAGCGGGCAGAAACGTGCACGTATGAACACAGAAAAATGACTAGAAGCACCTTCCACTTGGCAGAGGCGGTGTGTCTGTTTGGATAAAGAGAAAATCTCTGAACGCCGACATAGATCACGTCGGCTCAATTGATGTAATAAAGTTGACCATTTTTAAACATGTGGTTAATTTTGACCCTTCCCAGTTTTCTTTGTCTATATAATTAAATTAGGTCAAATCGTATATCCAATTAATCTCAATTTTTAACTCATCTTTTCCACCCAACTCAGCCTTGAATTAATCAAGATTTAGACAAATCTTCAGTCAAAATGTCTAATTGATCACTAATTATCTCCACTAAGTCTTTAATGAATCAAAATTTAGACTAATCCTCAATCAAAATGTCAACTGATCAATAATTATGTTCTATATGTAGTTTTAAATGAAAATTTTAAAATTAAATGTTATAATCTCTTAATTTGTAAATTTTTGAAAATAACCAATAAATTAATCAAATACCACATAATTATGGGTTCATATAAATATTTGCTTTTTTATTGCTTACCTACAAAAATGATTTAAGAAATATGGATTAATAGTTGTCTGAATTTGATAAAAACATTTTTCTTTTGGGGTTAAATATTTTAATAACCGAAAGTTAAATTGGTAAAATAAAAGGTTTAAGATTTAACCAGTATTAGACTGTTATAAAGGGGATTAAAGATTAGATAAAATTAAAGAATTTAAAAAATAATTGAAGAAATTACCATAGAAAATTTTAATTTTAATTAAAAAGAGATTGGTTTGGTTTAGTTTATAAAAACTTATTTGCTTAACTGATTAGTTAATTAATAAATTGATTATTTTTAAAAAATATTATTAAACCAAATTGAACCAGTTTAAGATTTTTGCGATTAAACTGACCAAATCGGATCGATTTTGAAAACGTTGCAAAATTCATAGAAATATTTTATCTTTGTTAATTATTCTCTTTAAGTGTATTTTTATACTCTTAATTCAAAAGAATTTAAGTACTATTTTGGCACTAAAAAAGAGAATAGCATTCCTAAGCTGAAAGATATGAAAGAAAAAAGACAAAGATTGATCTTTTCTTTTAATCTTTAATTCAAAGAGCTAATATTATTGATAAATTAAGAAAGATAAAATTTAAGTGGTTTGGATATATTAAGAGAAGACATCTAAATGCTTCAATGAGAATATTGTACTTAAAGACTGTAAGAGAAAACAAGGGAGGCCTAAGAAAAATTGGAAGAAGGTGATCAAGAACAATATGATGATGATGTTTGAACTTATCGAAGACATGACTCAAAACTTTAAAGTACTAGGTTTTATATAAATGATCTTTCGTAAAGAGATTCTTATAATTTTTTGGTCCCGTTTGGTTGGTGAGAAAGTAAAGTGAATTTGGAATATGATTACTCGGAAAATAAATCTATGAAAAATAAAGATATTCACATGTTTAGATATTTATAAGAATTCTAATAGGAAAGTTAGATGAGTTCTTATTATAGTGTTTGGTATGCAACAATATTTCATGGAATGTAACTTAATTTTGACTTGTGTTTTTAATTATATCCCTACAAACCGAATAGAA
>JANVCL010000214.1:959466-969533 GCA_026546855.1 Erythroxylum incrassatum | reverse complement strand
TAAATTTAATAACATTGGTTGAAGAGGAGATAAGGTTTTATAAAAAAGTTGTCGTAAAGTTAAGAGAGAAAGAAGGGTTAAATCGGCTAACGTATTTTTTAGATTAAATTCCTAAGGAAAGTACCAAGAGGATACTGGGATTTAGAATCCAAGTAAAGTGTTACTATTTTCCTTAGATTAGAAAAGTTTTTACTTTCCTAATTACCCAAAAGAATGAATCAAACGTGATAATATAAAATTTAAAAAAAAGATTACTTTTCGAAGCAAAAATTTATGCCAACCAAATAAAGCCTTCTTGTAATTAGCCAAAGCTTGTAAATAAATAGTAATTACCTTTTAGGGATTTAGCTGGATTTAATAGTTATTATTATTATTACTACTACTACTAATAATAATAATAATATTCACACTATTAATATTATTATTAACTTTCGCCTTCTTCATCTTTTTCTTATTACCATTATTATTATTATTTTATTTATTCCCCCTCAGTCTCACTCTCTATCTCTATCTTTCTCTTTCTCTTTTTTTATGTGAGTCATTTAAAAATAATTTTTTTATTGGTTGAAAATAAAGTTGCGTATTATTAAACCTTTCCAAATTTCGTGTATTAGCAAAATTCATATCGGATGTTATCGTTATTGTCAAGGATGGATCTACATTGGGGGCTAGTAGAGGCATCCAAAAAATTTCACATAAAAAATTATTATTTTAAATTGTAATCTCATAAAAAAAATAAAATTTTGATCTATTTAAAATAAATTTTACCCCACCTAAAAAATTCTATGGATGGGTCCCTGGTTGTTAGTGGTTTTTAATCTTCAATTCAGTATTTCTGTTTTCTTTGGTATCGAAGAGATTCCAAAACTTAAAAATTTTAAAAAATAAAAATTTAAAAATAAGAAACCAACTGGCGACAAGTGCAAGATGTACTTCATTGTAACACCTGACGGTGTAGGCAATGTTCTTGGTCAATCGTTGACCGCAGTCAACATTGGCGCCGTTATTGATTTTTGCCTTTTCGAGAAATTACTTTTTACTCTTTTTTTATTAACCAAAAATTTTAATATCATCTAAGAATATTATGATTCATAATTTTTGGATTTTCGGGTTAGGTATTTCATTTTTTTGTTATTTATTGGGTAGGAAAATTTATATTAAATATATTATGGCTCTTTGTAATTTTTATTGTAAATTAAATATCAATTTTTATACAATATGCAAACTTAATTTCTCTTTTTCTTTTTTCCTTATAGTAACATTAGCTTTGAAGTTTAATTTAATTACGAGACACTAAATTTTAATCTAATATGTTGTCAGAAATGCTAACAGAGTTTAGGATTAGTATTTTAGGACTTCGACTCAAAATTAATTCAAAATTATCGTGTAAAATTTCAGTTGGATAAATTTTAAGTTAAATTTGATTTAAAATGATGTTATTTTTTAAAAATTCAATTAAACTTTAAATTAAAAATTTTATAAATCAAACGAGACTTAGTTTATTATTATTCTTAAAAATTCTCAACGTTATATTTAAATTTGAACAAGCTAAGTAACCAAACTCTAAACTTTACTCATTAATTATATCGTATGTCAAATTTGACTTGGTTCGACTTGATTTCAGCTTAATTATGTTTTTAAAAGCAATGTAATTTTTATTTTTTTAAAATTATACGATAGATCGGGTTAACCTAATCCTCTTGTGACCTGTCTAGGCATAGGGTGGTCAGTCCAGCCCCGACCTCGGTACATTTATAACCAAGGTCTCGATTTCATTTTGATTCGTGCAAATGCATTGAAAAGTACACAACAACTTAGAGAGCCCCAACGAACTTTGGCCATTTCCATGTATTGAATGTGGAGGCCAATGTTGGATGGTAAAGGAATAATATGGTGATTAAAGAAGAAGAAGAAGAGGAAAAGTGATTTCATTTGAGGTCAAATCATCAATGGGAAACCGAAACTAAAGTCTCTAACATGGAACTAAAATATCATAGAAGACTTTGTGATAAGGGAATTCTTATACATTAAAAGTCATAGAGTGAAAAGTGAGAGCTGTGTGAATGGATATAGATAACTAAAGATCTCAATCGGACGGGCCCTCTCTGCCCGCCGTTGTCCTAAGTTAACCGGTCAGGTAAAAGTTGATTCTCAGACTAGGCTCAAGCTCCTGCTCCGCCCCTATTCGATCAATCCCAAGTTGACGGAGCCCAACTAGGCCAGACTCCGCCCCTATTGGGCAAGAGCAAGTTGGGTTGACAAAAGGATTGCTGGAAGAGATATGGGAATATAAAGTTTTAAATTGTAAGAACTGTGATATTATAGTATAAAGTTTCCATCTCATAAACCTTAAAGCTGTCTTTAAATGTGTTGGTTAAAATATCTGATCTGAAAGAAACACCATGACCTACCGACTAACTAACTAACTAACTCCTTTAGGTCAGGAATCATTCCCATCGACTTGTACATCCCATCCCCATCCTACGTGCAAGTCAAACACTGACACCGGCGCACCGGCGTGTTGGCAACACAACCATCTTTTCTCTCGAAGTCTTTAATGAGGTATAGTTAGGTACTGGGGGGGAGGGGCAAGTTTGATCGAGTTAGGCTGGGTCTGTCATTGGCCGACCTGGCCTTCTCAAACTACCGACCTAAGTTCGGGTTCAAACTTAGTCGGGTGGTTCAAATGACTATCATTAATTTGAATCCTTCAAAGTGGGGATAAAGTTTATTTGAGCAACTTAAAATGACGACGTTTTGAAATTGATTGCTTCTTAAATAAGGTAAAACGATATCATTCTGAACAAGTTTATTAAATTAAGTTTGTTTTGTAGTCAAGAGGAGGGTTGTTCATAAGTTTGAGTTTGGCCTAAAACTTGCCTTTGAAATCACTTGATTCAATTTTTTTGTTTCTATTTTGTTTTAACTTATCTTATCTATATATTCATGTGAGACCTACATAAATGTGTGGATAAGATAAGTTGAAATAAAGTAGGAACAACAAAAATAGAACAGGTGATCTGATCCCTAAAATTTAAACTCCTAAAAATTTTCGAATGTTGAATTGAACTTATTCCTTAAATTTATTGATTTAAAAAATAACTTATCTATTTCTCAAAGTATCATCCTATCTCCTAAGAGTGCGGACCAAGTTTAGTCTAAAACTTAATTGAAGTCATGTTTGCAACTAACTCTTTAAGAAGACAGACAAAGTTTATTTGAATAGTTTAAAACGAGATCGTTTTGTAATTGGTTGTTTTTTAAATTTAAGATTAAAACTATATTATCTTTAAAAAAATTCTCAAATTAACGTTCTTTTGCGATCGAGTTGGGTTTAGCCTATTATCAATACAAACTGAAACCGATTCGAAATTCAATTGAGCTTGCAATTGCAACCTAAGTTTGTTCGAGTTCAATATAAAAAAAAAAAAAGCTTGTTCGAGTTTTTATCACCAACTGAACACTTAAGAGCATACACCGAGTTGACGTCATTTTGAGAAATTGTTTGTTTCTTAAATTCAAAATTATAACGACATTTTTTTAACAAAAAATCTTAATTGTCGGGTTCAAGTTAAAACAATGTCATTTTAATTATAATTAACAAAATAATATTAATTTAATTAATTAATTTTTTAACCATTAAATAAATCAAACTCCTTTTTATTTAATCTATTTATCAATCTTTGTCTCTCTTTTTTTTCTTCATTTCCTTTAATATGAATAGATAACGGATTCTAGAAGGGCGACGCATCGATTTAACTTCTGTATAGGTTGGTACTTGCCTATAAAAATCAACTTTCTGAAATGTAAGCTTGCACGTTCACGTGCCAATACGAATCAAACTCATCCTTAATTCAACACAATTCGGTCTCTTATGGCAACACTTTTTTTTTTTGCCTAAAAGTCTTAGAATTTAGAAATGGTCTTTTTAGACACAATTCAATGTTGACAAAAAACATAGTTTAGTGAAATTAAAACTAACTTATTATTTTAACTTAAAAGTTTTAAACTTTAATGACAGTTAAGAGATGTTTTATAGTTTAGTAATTTAGATAATAATGAATTCAAAGTAAAGTTATGCTTAAAAGGTGACAATGAGTTAGGTCAAATATTAGTTATTTATAACTTGACCCTTTGATTTTACAATGCAAACCTCAATTAAGTCTACCTTGATCAAATTCGAACTGAAACTAAAATAATTTTATTTTATTAAAATAAATTTAATCTTAAATTCATTCGATTCAAAATTGACTTTTATTAAATGATCTTATAAATTATGTAATTTATAAATTATTACGTATCTTTAACAATTTACTTAAAATACTCTCAAAAAATAATAACTACTAATTTCTCCATTACTAAAAAAATTATCCCTCAAGAATAATTCCACCAATTTATAATTTATAGATTTTTCTCAAGCCTTTATATTTCAAAAAGTACTTATAAATAATAAAAAGCATCACCTGAAATTTTATAAATTATTAAAATTTTACTAAATAATCACTTAAATATTAAAAAACAAAACAAAGACCAACTTGGCAGTCTTTAAAACAACCTTTGAATATGTAAATAAGCCAACATAAAATCCAATTTGTTCTTTTGTTTGTATTTATAAATTGTCAAATATGTAGAGAATATACTTCATCCCACTATTAAATAGTTATAATTTGGCAGTGGGCACCGAATTTTGACCAACTTGCAATGGTCACACGTCAACTTGCAATGACTTTTTATAAAACTCCAACTCTGTTTGACTCTCAAATGACACCCACGAAATCAAAGCTACCTCTGATTTTAATATTATAAAAGGCAGTTGAAAATCAACGCTCATTAATGGCGGTTTGAAGTATAAAAACATACAACTGAGAACAAGGTTAACCACATGTTAACAACCGACAACCAGTTGCGAGCTATACAAAGATTTCTAACAATCTGAACGATTCACTCACACCTAGTAATCCAACTTCTATAATGATATAATGATACGTCGAGTCATGAGGTCTTCCAGCAGTTTTAACTTCCACAGGCCATGCACTCTTCACGGTTTGTAAGAGAACAAACCATCTGAGCCATTTTTGTATCCTCATCAAGAGCATCCACCTTCTGCTGCTTTACCTGGATTACAACCAAAAATAGTTGAGATCATCCCAAAGAGATTGTAACATTCAAACAGAGATGGCATGATTGGTTTAAACAAAATTTATCCCTTAACTGCGAATGAACATGAGTTATTTTGCTTCCCTACATTCAAAGGAAATACAGTAAAAATTGCAAAAGTTGTTACCTGAAGGACAGAAGTGTCGACAGTGAACTTGATGGCATCAGCAGCAGCACGAGATCGCAAGTAATACATCCCTGTCTTTAAGCCCTTTGGAACCACAGAGGACAATAAACATTATGTAAGTAAACATACAAACAATCAAACACATACAAAGGCATTATAACAAAGGAAATACCTTAGACCATGCATAAAAATGTAACGAAGTTAGTTTCCCAAAATTTGGCTGGTCCATATGTATATTAAGGCTTTGACTCTGATCAATGTAACATCCACGATCAACAGCCATATCAACCAGGGTTTTCTGCTTGATCTCCCAAACAGTCCTGGTCGAAGCAATGAAACAAAAACAAAGTTAATTTGAAGGGTAAAATTTAAAAGCAGGAACAAGGAACAAACAGGCAATAGACATGCAAGTTGTATGTACATACTTGTATATAAGCTTCAGGTCATCAGGGATTTCAGGAATTTTCTGAACAGAGCCATCCTCATAAATTATTTTGTTCTTGAGAGCGAGAGACCAGAGCCCCATCTCAGTCAAATCATGAAGAAGATGTTTGTTGACCACAACAAATTCACCACTGTATAAACAGAACAGTAAGGAAACAAAAGAAAACAAACAGAAGAATATTAAGGGGGGGAAAAAAAAGAGACCGCATAGCATACCTTAAAACTCTTCGGCTATAAATGTTGGAAGTATATGGTTCAAAGCACTCATTATTTCCAAGAATCTGGCTGGTTGAAGCAGTGGGCATTGGTGCAACAAGAAGTGAATTCCTAACGCCATTCACAGATATCATTTCCCTAAGAGCATCCCAGTTCCAACAACTAGAAGGCACTACATTCCACATGTCAGGCTGTAGGATTCCCTGCAAAACTCAAATTGAAATGAAGCAATTAGGGTCCAATCACAATATAGAAGGATACATGGGTTCCCTGGATCAAGGGATATTTAAAACTTCATGTCAATCTAAATGTTATATTCCTTTATCACTCCACAAACAAAAATTATGGCACTTGACAGCTGATTTGAATCCAGGGAGAAAAATCTGAAAGCAACCCAAGGAAGATAGCGGCATGCTGTGATCCTAAGCCTAAAAGGTATAATAAAGAAACTTCATACAACAAACATTTACTTGCATCTACTAATATTCTTTTGATTTGAACTGAACACACCTTGCTTATAGGACTTCCCTCATATGTTTCATATGGACCTTCTCTTGCAGCAATTTCAGAGGAAGCTTGCAGAGAATGGTAATAAATAGTTTCAAATATGTCCTTATTCAGCTGTTGCGCCTGAAATCAGTTTGATCAAACAATTAGTCCACTAAACCAAAAGGTCCAAACTGGTAATTACCACACAAGTGTTTCACATGTACAAATTTATAGATGGGCACAAAACAAATGGCAGAATAACTCACCTCTTCAGAATCAAATGCCATGCCAAGCAAAATGAAGGTATCTGCAAGACCTTGCACTCCAATGCCAATGGGTCTATGCCGAGAATTTGATCTTCTTGCAGTTTCAACAGGGTAGTAGTTAACATCAATTATTTTGTTGAGATTGTGCGTTACTACTTGAGTAATCTGTTCAGAAGTAGACATGAAAAGGTAATAAGCCAAGTTTGATCTCATGATATACATCATGTAAATTTGTATCATGCAGTCCATACCTCTGCCAATTTGTCAAAGTCAAAAAATCTGTTCTTATAATCTCTACTCCCAGCAAGCTTAGATGGATGAGCTTCCATCGGAACCCCCTGAAAACATAAAAGGGAATATTAAATTCCAAACAAACAGGATGCACCAAAAAAATTCTACTTGAGACAAGAACAAGCCACAGCTCACCTTCTCTCTCACAAATCTTGGTAGAGCAATAGATGCTAAATTGCACACAGCAGTTTCAGTTGGACTTGTATACTCAATTATCTCAGTGCACAAATTTGAAGACTTTATTGTACCCAGATTCTGCTGGTTGCTTTTCCGATTACATGTATCCTGAATAAGCAAAACATTTGTTACATGAAAATCCAACAACATTAAACTAGACATCATAATCCAAATCACGGAAAGTAACACCATAAAAGAATTTCAAATACATTGTTGCAAATTACCTTAAATAGCATATAAGGAGTGCCTGTTTCTATCTGTGATTTCAGAATTTCAAACCACAGGTTCTGTGCCTGTACCACTTTCTTTGCCTTGCCCTAATTAACAAAAACAAGCTTGAATTAAGAACCAAAATACAAACAACTGGAAAAACTACACCAGATTTATATAAAATGCAACATCATATAAACAACACAACATAAACTTACATTTCTTTCATATCTAGTGTACAGTTCCTCAAATTCTTTACCCCAACAATCTGACAAACCTGGGGCCTCATTAGGGCAAAATAGTGACCATTCTCCATTACTTTGCACTCTTTCCATGAAAATATCAGGTATCCAGAGAGCATAAAATAAATCTCGAGCTCGGTGCTCTTCCTGAAGAAATAAAACACCAAGTACTCTCATGTTAAGCAGCAAACATTTTGACAGGTAAAGAAGAATATTTATCACTAACTTGAACCAAAACATATTAGAAAGGAAAAAGGGAAACAATTTCAAGAGTCAAGCTACTTCAACTATACCTTTCCATGGTTTTTCCTAAGATCCAGAAACTCAAATATGTCAGCGTGCCATGGTTCTAAGTACACAGCAAAAGCACCTAGAAACATCATAAATAAAAGCATAAATCACAACCAATCTTCACATGCAAAACGGTAACAAGAAAATAATTCAATACAATGAGCATACCTTTCCTCTTGCCTCCTCCTTGATCAACATAACGGGCAGTGTCATTGAACACCCGTAGCATAGGAAGAATGCCATTAGACATACCATTTGTCCCACGAATATAACTCCCAGTAGCACGAATATTATGCACAGAGACACCAATTCCTCCAGCTGACTTGCTGATAACAGCACACTCTTTCAGTGTATCATAAATACCCTCAATGCTATCATCTTTCATGCAGATCAAGAAGCAACTGCTCAGCTGCCAGAATTATAAGAAAGAAACCATTATTCAGCACCAGAGTTGATTAAAAACAAGAAAGAGATCTCAGAAGAAACATGAAACATACTTGAGGCCTCGGTGTCCCAGCATTAAAAAGCGTGGGAGAAGCATGAGTGAACCACCTCTGGGACATCAAATGGTATGTTTTAAGAACTGAATCAATATCATCCTTATGGATCCCAACAGCAACCCTCATCAGCATGTGCTGTGGCCTTTCCACAACCTTCCCCTGTACCTTCAAGAGATAGGACCTCTCAAGGGTCTTGAACCCAAAATAATCATAATCGAAGTCCCGATCATAGATGATCTCACTGTCCAAACGAGCAGCATTCTAAACAAAGAAAAAAACATGTGATCAAGTCTTGAATGTCAGCTTAAAACACAATTCCAAATAAATACTCCTTCACGATTTCAGATAATTATCTAAAAGTTGGGATTTTTACTCGTTCCCAACTAAGCATACCTCCATTATTATTTCATAGACATCATCAGCAATCAAAGGCGCATTCAACCCAGACCTATCATTAAAATGGTTATACATGATCTTAACCCTGCAACAACCCACCAATCCATATTAATCACAAAATGTTAATCACAAAAACAAAATGGCGCCAATTCTATTTTTAAAAAAATACTCACGTCTCAGAGAATGACTTCTTAGTATTCTTATGAAGGTTGGAAACCGCAATCCTCGCAGCCAACTATCAAACAAAAGAACACAATAATCATAAACCAGGAAAAAACAAAAGTAAGCCATAAAAATTTTGAAAAAAAAGAAGTGAAAGAACTGACAGAAGCGTAGTCGGGATGATTAGCCGTCAGAGCAGCGGCGGTTTCAGCTGCCAATTCATCGAGCTGGCTGGTGGTGACGCCTTTGTAAACACCAGCGCAGACCTTCTGGGACACGAGAACAGGGTCGCAGTGGTCGATGCTGAGGCCATAGCTTAGCTTCTTGAGTCTGGCAGTGATCTTGTCGAAGTGGACTGCCTCTTGCCTTCCATCGCGCTTGATCACGTACATTTTTAATATCTCGCTGGACTTCTGACGAACAAGTTGAGTGCTACGATAGATGAAATGGTAGAGAATGAATTATATATATATAAGGCAGGTGGTGTGGGTTAGGGGATTTGAATTTCTAGGGTTTGTTAGGTACAGTGAATTCGGGGTTTCCCTCTAAAACGATTAGTGTTTTTTGGGGATTTGGGCGCCAAAATTTTGAAAGTGCGTTGAACGTTGATGGCTTTGGCGGGAAAATGTTGGAGCTGGCAATGAGCTGTGAGAGACGTGATCGTCTGGGTCCACATTTTTATTAATTGCTATGTGTGCTTTAATTCGGAGTATGCTTATCCAGTTCAAAAACTGCGGCCCCACTTTCGGCGCTAATTTTAATTTTTTAAAAAAAATCATGAGACTAAAATAAAAAATCAACTTGTTACATTTTTTTTATGAAAAGGAAAGAAGAACGAATTACAAAATGGGTCGGAAAAAACAGGTTCCCGACTGGTCCTCAGTGAGGATAATATGACACCCTAGTGGGGGGCTCGGCGAAATAAGTGACTCCGATAGCAAAATGGGTTGCGTGGTGCGCCAGCCAATCGGCACATCGGTTACCCTCTCGATAAATGTGGCTATAGGTAATAGTCCAGTTGTGGGAGAGCAGCTCGTGGATACTCTGGACGATGGGATTGAGCGCCTGAGCTCGCTCAGTAGCAGAAGCTATCAAGTGA
>JANVCL010000214.1:936208-956227 GCA_026546855.1 Erythroxylum incrassatum | reverse complement strand
AATAACCACAGAACAACTTGACGGGACCCAACGGGAGCGCAGGAGGAAAGGTGTTGGCAATGATCCTACATATAGAGGTAGAGAGGAAAGGTTGAATAACAGTCCAGTTCCAGTGCCCAGCAGGATCGACCATATGTTGAATGGTGATGGGGTGGATGGACGCTGGAACGGGAGACGTAGCGTGATTTATCAAAGGGCCTAGTCGCGGAATCCAAGGATCAAGCCAGAAACGGCCTCGAGAACCGTCCCCGACGATCCATTGAAGGCCCTGGAGAACTAAGTGCCAGGTAGCCTTAATACTGTTCCAGATCATCGAACCGCCGTTACCTTCCAGAGCAGGGGGATATTATTGGCGTCAAATTTGTACTTTTCTGCAAGAATACGCACCCATAAAACATGAGGTTTGGTGAGCATCGTCCAGCCCAGTTTAGCTAAGAAGGCGTCATTGGTGGCACGGATGTTGCGGATGCCAAGACCCCCAAACTGCTTGGGTTGACAGACAGCCTCCCAGTTGACTAGATGGACTCGGTTGGCACTATTAGAGGACCCCCATAAAAATTGTCGCATCAGTTTCTCCATCTCATCACAAAGACCGCGGGGGAGCCGAACCGTCTGCATAGTACCGAAAATTTGTGCTTAAGCCTAAGCTCGACCCGAGGCTTTATGTCTAAACTTGACCCGAGATCCGATAAATTCGGAATGATCCCATTGAACAAGTTTTGTTAAACCTATTCTAATTCTATGTGTCTCATAAAAAATTATATGATACTTTTATCATATTATAAAACAATTTGATGCATTTTATATAAATTTATGGTTCATACAAATTCATATCCCACTAAATGTGAGATTTAGGCAGGTAAGCTTAAAATTATTTATAAAATATAACATATTTTAATAAAACTTGACTTTGACGAGAATCGAATTTGATGCACGATATAAAATTTAGTAAATATCAAAGATTAAGTAAAATTGCAAAGATTAACGGTAAGTTAATAATTACAATCTATATATAATTTTAAAGAAACTCAGTAAAATTACTCATTTGAAATTAAAAAATACGAGTTTGAGTCATGTATGCAACATTCTCTTTGTAAAAATACGAAGATAATGTTGTATACTTTGACGACCCTTTATCAATAAAAAAAACAAAGCTTTGTGATTTGAATTGGGTTGAGTTTGAGTTTATATAATTTTAAAGAAGATAATTATTCAAAAGTGAAAACATATTAAAGTCAATGCATTATTGTGAATAGGAGAGACAATTCCCTCTTCCCCTTCATTTTTAGTCGAATTAACTATCTTAACTTAATCACATTTTTTTAAATATTTTTAATATAACATATAAATATAAAATTTTAATTAGATTAATTTATTTGATACATATTATTTATAAAATACTATTTATTAGAAATTTACCTCATCAATCATAAATATACATTAAATATATTTTATCAAGATTAATCGTATACAATTATTTATATAATTATTAGTTTCCCCTGTTATTAACAATATCATATTTCAGTATTTTATATTATTTTATGGTATTTTGTCTATAATTGTTAAAAATCTGAAACAGATTAACATATTAAAGCTTATGCATTTGGTAATCTTTGGTTTATTTAGAGTTAAGCGTTGTAATTTGTAAAAGTCATTTTGATTAAATTAGGATATAATTTTAAAAATTATTATTCAATTAAAAGACTTTTTCCAGATAAAATACTTCCAATGTAACACTATATAAACATTTTCACATGGCACAGACGATGACCACATGAGAACTCGTAACTTAAAATGGTTATATTTTATTGGATGCAAAGTTTTTAATGAATTGAAATGTAATAATTTACAATAAAATAAAACGTAAATAAATGTAATATTATAAAATTATTATTTGAGATGAATAAAAGTATTCATAATGTAACATGGTAAAATATTATTTAGATAAAAGATTTATAATATAAAATTGTTTATTATTTTACATTATATCATAAATCTTTCAAAGTGCAAGTTTTTATTTTTACTATTTCAAATAGAATTAGATATAACATAAAACTCTCGTCTCTCATTCCATTCGATTCAATTTCATTCGTTCTAAAACCTTTCCTTAACGATAGAACATTTCGACTATATTTGACAAATAGTGAATTGTATCAGTGGTTAACTGATAGTTGATTATATCAGCTGATTTAATCAATGAATAATATCAGTTATTTATTAAAAATATTTGATTAAATTAGCAGTTTAGTGTTAGTTGTTGGTGTGTAAAATCACACATGAGGACTTAGTTTAAAAAATTAAAAAAGACATGAATATTATATTTTTTTAATATTACGTTGAATATTCTTATAAAAATTTACTTTTAATTTTAAAAAATTGAGTTTATAAATTTAATAATAATAATAATAATAATAATAATAATAATAATAATAATTCAACTTTAAATTCTCTATTAATACAAATGATGCAGCAAGTTACATTATAATAGTATTTTTATAATATATATATATAATTTATTATTTAATAAATTAAAAATATCTATAATTATAGTATAATATAGATACAACACAAATCATAATTCAAAAATTATAAAAATAGAATATAATTAATTTTTTACTTATTAATTTTTAGCTAATCATCTAAAATTTGTATCTAATAAAGTTATAAAACTTTTAAAAATTAATTTATTAAAATTAAATAAGCTAACTACTATTCACTAACATATCAATAGTTTTTAAAACAGTCCAAAGAGCTGATTGGCTAACACCTCCTTCCTTTCATTCCCTCGTAAAACGCGAACCAACCATAACTGTAGTTTCACAGTTGTATCCTCTCCTCGATACCCCCAAGTCAAAGCCCTAATACCCAAATTCAATCAAATTAATCCCCTAAATTCGGCTAGAGTTCCCAATCATATTGAGGTTAGAATCGTCCAGAAATGGAATTCGATGAGATCGAGTATCTGGAGAAGACAGTGGAAGACGCGGAGGATCGAGAAGGTTCGAAGAATAAGAAGAAGGCACAGAGAGACGGAAACAATGAGAAGAGTTACCGGAAACGAGACTTTAACGACAATGAGGACATTGAGGAGCGGAAGGTTAAGAGGTCGAGAGTGGAGGAAGAGAACGGCGGCGAGAGGTCTAAAGATAAGGATCGTCACCGGTGGGATAGAGACAGAGATAGGGATTTGGACAGAGAGAGAGTTAGCAGAGAGAAGGAGAGGGACAGAAGTAGGGACAGTGATAGAGAGAGAGAGAGAAGTAGCAGAGAGAAGGAGAGACATAGGGAGAGGAAAGATGGAGAGAAGGAGAAAGAGAGACGGAGAGATGTGGAGCGCGATAGACGAGAGAGGAAGGAAAGGGACAAGGAAGATGAGAGAGAGAGAAGCGGAAGCAGGTCGAGGAGGGATAGGAGCCCAAGCCGGAGTGACCGTGATAGAGAAAGGGAGAGAGAATTTGACCTCAGGGAAAATAGGTGATTATGATTACACCCCTTTTTATTTATTTTTGCTCGAAGTTTAATGCTTAAAGTTTGGTCAAAGAATTGCAATGACAAAGATATCAGGTTTCTCTAAATTTCTTACGATTAAGATTGCAAACGCAATTCCAAATATGGAATCACATTTAACTCACTTTAGTGTCAATCTTACACTTGGCTAGTCATTCAGAACCCAAAAGTTGATATCAATTGATTGTTGGTGGAAATGTTTGCTTTTGGAGCCAGAAACCTAAAGATAGATGTTACTTTCCCATCAATAATGTGTTAAGCGTGTGTGTATAGCGTTTGCCTTTGAAAATGCTAACATAAGTTTGTTGCATATACTAAATTACATTGGATAGGGTATGATATATTGATATGCAGGTAACTCGGGTTTCCTTTAATTAGAACAAAAGGCTAGTTAGTCTTACAATATGTATGCAATCTGTTTAATTGAATTTTGGCCATTTAAGAGTGGCTCAATACCCGTTATATGTAATAGATTCTGGGTAGTTTTCAGATGCATTATCTGTGTTTCGATGCTAGCACTGGTTAGTTGATTCTAAATTAAGATAACATCTCTACTTCGCTGTTTGGAATCTTGGGGGTTGCAGGAGATTTAAAGAAAAGAGAGAAGCAGTAAGGCCTGAGGCTGATCCAGAAAGAGATCAGAGAACTGTATTTGCTTATCAGGTAGATGGTTTGTTTCTCTTTCCTTTTGGATTTTCCCATGGCCATTTCCTTTTCATTTGACTTCCTTGTGCTTTGATGATTTCAGATGCCTCTGAAAGCGACCGAGAGAGATGTGTATGAGTTCTTCTCAAAAACTGGCAAGGTTAGTGTGATTCCATTATATATATTATGGTTCCAAATTTTAAAATCTGGGAAACAATATAGCAATCTCACTGTGGTCATTGTACATTCTTATTTATTGGATGCATCCTGGATATCATTGGAAATGTTGCATGAAAATTTCTAGTAATAATTTCCATTCATTCTATTCACTTGTGTTGTCATCACATATGGTACATAGCTTCAGGTTTGATTATAATAATGGCTCTTTGTGTCTCAAAATATTTTATTCGGGTGAGTAAACATATGCATATCTCTTGAACAGTGAGAATGCAGAACCAGTATATGTTTTTTAGAAAATAATGTTGTACAGGTTTTCATATGCACTTTTAAATTTTGTGTTTCCATTTTGGATGTATATTAATTAGCGCTGAATTTTCAGGTGAGGGATGTTCGTCTGATAACGGACAGGAATTCTAGAAGATCTAAAGGAGTTGGGTACATAATTCCAACTTAACTGTAAATGAACTGCATCCATGTAATCTTGCAAAGTAGCTGTTAGCATAACACTCTTATAGAATTATTTTTTAACAGTATTCTTAAATTCACTAGCAATGCGATAATGATGAGGGATGATGGGATTACCTTGCACTCATGTTTAATCAATTCTTGCTGCACATGCAAGGTAGATGACATAAACCTAAATTCCTTTCTCTTTCACATTTCATTTTGCTGAGTATTTTCTAGGATTATGAGTATCAGCTGAGAAGACTAATTAGTGAAACATGGATAACGCTAGTTTGAACTTATTATGGCTTGTTGGACTTAAAATTTCCACATAAGGTCATTTTAATAACATTTTTCTTGGGATCAACTTTATTGATGAGGGACTTTGTACTTTCAACCATTTTTTAGGCCTTTTTTTTGTTGCCTTGTCTTTCTTTTTTTTGGTTTTTGGGGAAAGGAACTAAGGTGGATTGGAGTGTAGGGGTGATATTGGACAGCAATGTTCAGAGCTATAAATAGTAATCAACTTTTGGGACTGAGGTGAAAATTGGGATTGTAACATTGCCTTCTGTTTTCTTTATCTGGGTTTCTCTTGTCTAGTGTTTGTTCCTTTTCTTTTCTTTTTTCCCTTCCTGTATAATGAGCTAACTCATTCTATTACATGGGACATCAGATTCAACCCAAGAAAATCAGCTTGAGCTCTCTTCTCAAAGTTTTTGTTTCTCCAAATCTCTTTGCTATAGGCTTCGTAAGTTTTGATTGTGACTTGCCTAATCTCTTATGTTCTGACAAGTAAATTGTAATGCACTGGTGTAACTGCAGGTATATTGAATTCTATGATGCAATGTCTGTTCCAATGGCCATAGCTCTCTCAGGCCAACTACTTCTCGGGCAACCTGTAATGGTTAAACCATCTGAGGCTGAAAAGAATCTTGTTCAAAGTACCGCTTCTACTGGCGGCACAGGTGGTGTTACTGGGCCATATGGACCAGTTGACAGAAAACTTTATGTTGGGAATTTACATTTTAACATGACAGAAATGCAACTTAGGCAGGTAAATAAAATGGTTTTGTTTTTTTGTTAAGGCAGAGCTGGGATTGCTTATTCTGATTTGTTTAATTTTATTGTAAATTAGAGAAAGCAGTTAATGGTGGAAGGTATAATTACAAAAAACATAAAACAGTAGTATCAAGAGCCAATAATGAGAAAAATCCTGTCTCTCAGCACCCACTCAGAAATTTCTCCGTAGAGGCTTATGTGTATTTTGACTAGTGGCCAAGCTTTGTAGGATTTGATATGCTTATGATAGCACTGAAATGTTTTATGCGTTGTTGGAAGGATGATAAACTGGTGATAGATTTTTTTTGGTTAGTTTCATAGCTATAGTTTTTACTTTTTTAGTGTGTATTATTTATTTATTTTTTACTTTGGAAAGCAGAAATATGTAGAAACACCTCACCCAATACACATATGAGGATTTGATTCCTGGTAAATAGGAAGGTACTTCTACCTCCTTGCCATCAGGTGAAATCATGATGGTTGTGTGTTATCTATTGTTCATCTCATGTTGTCCTTTATGGATTTCTTGTCAACATGTATTTACCATGTGCAGTTATTGCAGATGATCATACCTGGGAGTTTTTTTATGTTAATTTGGTGTCATCCCCTTTCTCGGCCATATATTTTGAAGCATGGTTACTTACTTGGTTCTTCTATAGCTGAGAGGCTCTTATAAATGCACAATACAGATTATTCTTTTCTGTTTGGACGTTTTGTCCCATTTTGTATGCTGAAGCATCCATTTAACCGTGTTTCTCCTGGTATTGTTCAGCTTTTTGAACCATTTGGTGCTGTGGAGCTTGTGCAACTGCCACTTGACCTTGAGACAGGACAGTGCAAAGGTTTTGGGTTTGTTCAAGTCAGTAATAAGTTGGAAGAAGTTCAATTATAAGTTAGTTGTGATTTTTGTATTTATTTTGTACATTTCTTCTACAGTTTGCTCAAGTTGAAAATGCAAAGGCAGCCCAAAGTGCTTTGAATGGAAAATTGGAGATTGCTGGACGCACCATTAAGGTTTGCTTAGAGTTGATGAGGCTTTTGTCTTGGCATATTTATATAGATCATTTCTCTTTGTACTGCTTCTACTTTTATGGCCTGTACTAATCTGATGGTCCTTGCAAACCCTATGATATGTTGGTTTCGAACTCTAGGTTTCGTCTGTTGCTGAACACGGTGCACAACAAGACACTGCAGCAAAATCTGCAGACTTCGATGATGATGAAGGGGGTGGTTTGGTGAGTCAAGTTTTCTCATATTACTACAGGAACCCAACTTTCTATATGATTTTTTGTCATGAATTTTGAAATGGTGATCTTCTTTTGTTGTTTTGTTGTGTTGTGTATAGGATATTATGTACAGATATTAGGATACTATGTACAGATATTAGTTTCCTGGAATAGCCCTCTTTATTTCTATATATACTTGTACCTATGTATTGACCCAGGAAGATGTTGAGAATAATATACATCTGTTCAGAATTTCTGCATGTTGAACTTTGATACAAGTTTGATACCATTCTGGAGGTGGTTCAAAATTTATATGGAACGTGTAGGAAGATTTTTCAATATTTATGAGTCTTAAGAATTGAATATAAGTGCATAATATGATGTTTGGAAAATGATTGTTGCATCCTGTACCTAGTATGTGCAGTTAATGAAGTTGTAAAAATGAAAATGATATACATCACACTTTGATGTGTGATGTTACACACTTTGATGTGTGACTGTCAAGCTGAGATTAACAAAAGCTTTTTGTATTTTAGATCTTTAGGGTACATCATAGTCTGGAAACATAAATGTTATGTTTGATCTACATATATTGACCATTTCTTTCTGTGTTATAAAACAATTTGGTAATCTTCTATGAATTATTAGTTCCATGATCTTTTAGCAGTTTTATCAAACATTAAATGAGGCACTTATCCCTACTTGGATATAAATAGTTAGTCTGCGCTGGAATTTTATGTAGAAAAGTTTAACAAATTTTTTAGATAAAATGATAAATCGTGATATGTATATTTGGAAGCCAATGTTTATGCTGCATGCTGAAAATGTTGGGTGGATTTCCAATGAAGCCTTTACTGTTTTGTGGTTCAATGCTATACTATGCAGGCTTTGAATGCCCAATCAAGAGCATTGCTTATGCAGAAGCTGGATCGTACTGGTATTGCCACGAGGTTGGTTTGTGCTACCAGGCAACTTGCCTTTTTTCAATTGGATTATTAGTTCATAAGGTATATATCTCTTTTCTTTCCTCAGTATTGCAGGCTCTCTTGGAGTCCCTGTACTTAATGGGTCAGCTCCAACTCAACAAGCCATTAACTTACCTATCCCAGGGCAAGCCACCATAGGGACAGCAACTCTTTCAGGGCAAGTTTTTCCTGCCCCAGCTTATGAAGCTATTGGACAACCCAGCGAATGTTTACTGCTGAAGAATATGTTTGATCCAGCTACTGAGGTTTGTGCTTTTGTGTTTCTTGCCACCACCACATCACCATGGGTACTAATTATGATGTAAGTGTTGCAGACGGAGCCAGATTTTGATTTGGACATAAAAGAAGATGTGGCAGAAGAATGCTCCAACTATGGTCGGGTTAAACATATTTTTGTAGACAAGTAAGTTTCTGGATGAAGTTATATGATTGATCTATTTTTTAGATGCTATTTATGTTTGGATTGTGAAAGCAATTTACGCCAGAATTCCTTGTCTGGTTCATATAAAAAATGATAGATTATTTTCAATATATTTTCTTTTACCTTTTCCTTGTTTAAAATCTTTGTTGGGTGATTGCGGGGAATGTGAAAATCAGTGCCCATTTGTGAGCTTGCGTTTAGTTACTTGTCATAATACTCCATGATGCTTGTACATGATTATTCATACTATATTAAGAGAATATTGGCCCCTAGTTTAAAATTCTCATAATATTTTTTAAGGGCAGCACATTGTGATGTTGTTACAAGGCAAAGTGCTCTGAAGTTCGGATTGGTATATTTCAGCTTTTAGCTTTTCATTTGAGGGGTCTATGTTTGCAAATAGTAAGTCAAAAGTAGTGTCTTGTGATGACAAATAGGACAGCAAAAGCTTTCAGCACAAGTCATTATTGTCGTTGACCTTAGTGTTATTCCTCTACCTTATGTGGTTCTTTTCATTATATGGTGACCTTTATGTTGATTGATTTTAAACATGGGACTTCCTTATTTTTGCTCTTCCTTCCGCCTTATAGGGACAGTGCTGGCCATGTGTATCTTCGATATGAAAGTGTAGAGGCAGCTGCTAGAGCTCAACGTGCGATGCATATGAGATGGTTTGCACGCAGGTCTATATCAGCAATTTTCATGGTACGTTACTTCAACATTTAGACCCTTTCTTGCGTTTCTAGAAAAAGGTTTCCTTAATAATTGCTACCTTCTACAAATTATAACAAGTTTACACGGATACGTTCTGGAGTTCATTAAATATACATCGTCAGGATAGAATGGACCTTTTTCTTCTTTTCCTTCCTCAGTCAGCAGCTTCCTGTGACATTCTGAACCTAGTAATGACATACCAAACCCAAATTTTCTATTGGAGCTTATTTCTTCCCCCGACTGAATCTCTCTGTCTTAATGTACAGCAACCACAAGAATATGAAGCTAAATTCAGAAGTTGAGCTTGAGCGATATGCGCAATTTGAGTCCTTGTAATTGTCTCCGCTATGGATGTCGTGTTGGTGTCAATGGTGTTTACGCTTTATTTTGGGTTGAGCATTCTTATGTTGGAAAACAACTTTTCTGGGCCTCTTATTGCTCTCTTGATGTGTAAAACGCATTTGGGTTGAGAATAGTTCATAATTCAAACATGTTTCGATATAATAAGCAATGATTTGAGCCGCAATGTTCATGAATTATAAATATTGGAACGGAGGAAAATGACAAAGGAGTACATCAATCACTAATAATTTAACATATGCTCTTAGAAAAGTTTGATAATGAATCGTTATTCATCTGAGAAATTGGTATATCAATTTAGGAATATAAAGATAGCCTTTTGCGGGAAGCGAGATGTTTGATCCTTAACTTCTGAGAAAAGGTCTGACAGTCAATCATTATTCATCTAAGAAAATGATGATCAGTGTAGGGATATAACGATAACCTTATGTGAGAAGAAACAGGTTTGATCCTTAACTTCTGAGAGAAGTTTGAGAGTGAATCATTATTCATCTATGAAGATGATAATCAATTTTGGAATACAAAGCCTTATGTGAGAAGAAACAGGTTTTGATCCTTAACTTCTGAGAAAAGTTTGAGAGTGAATCATTATTCATCTACGAAGATGACAATCAATTTAGGAATATAGAGCCTTTTGTGAGAGCTAGTTATGGAGTAATTTTTAAGGCTACTCTTTTGTGATTAGAAGGCTACGAATTTAAGAAACGGAAATAGTTTCTTTATAAAATGCAAAAAGAAGATTACGTATAATCGATGATTTAACCTTAAAGATAGCTTTTTGTAAGAAGAAATAGATATTATTCTTAACTAATTGACCAAAAGTTTGATAAGATTTTTTAAAACATTTTTTAAAATTTTATGTTTTGTACTTACCATAAATTTTTAATTGGTATTGTTTTTCTTGTAGTTATTTAGCTTAATTTTTTATTTATTTTAAATATTTTCTTGATATAACTTGTTCGGTTGATTGATTTACTTGTTTTTTATTTATTTACTTATTTTATCTTTTAGTTTTACTCTTTATCTTATTCTAAATTTATTGATTATTTATTTTATTACTTATTTTATACTTTTTATTTATATATATTTATTATTATTATCTTTTATGTTTATTTATATATATTTTAATGTGGACCTATCTAGAACATTATCCCTCCTGAATAAGATTGGGTACCCAATTCTGCTTTTCAGCAGTGAGATAGTAAGTGTACTGCACAGTAAATCTAAGATAGCCTTTTGCTGTTTTCTACTGTTATTTTTGTTTGTTTCTGATCTTTTTTATACATGAAGAGCTTTTTTTTGTGTGTGTGTTAGGTAAGTCACTTGTCAAGTGACCTAACCTAACCTATGAACTACCACACATTGCATGCAATTGCAGGACCCTAAAGAAAGGTGAACATAATATGAAATAACTGTAAGCTTTTCTAAGAGGCTGCACATCTGAAGCATAGTGTTCACAGATGCCCCTACTTAAAGAAGACGAGGAACAGTGAAACAAATGGAAACTTGAGATTAAACATGAACATTATTCCTAAACAATTGCATTAGATACATAGAGTGAAGAACCGTGTCCAGACACAGAAACAATGAAACAATAGAACGCGAAAAGAGAAATAAGTCTGAGACACTTATATGGATATCCCCTACATTGACAAGGGAATGGTTTATGATTCAATATCTTCTTAAGAAATACAGAGACTCGCAAAACCCCCTACAGACACAGGAAATTCAATAAAAGAATTAGTGAAAAACCTCTGTAGAACCAAAAGACAAGAAAAACAAAAAAAATGTCATTACTCCTCCCAACCCCCATAGTATCTACATCCCCAAGCTTCAGCTCTTCTTCTTCTTCCCCATTCAAAAAATTCACTTTGGTCATTCACCATATCACACTCATTTCACAGTATGTGTTACATTCAACTCTCTCAGCTGCAAACTACATAAGCCCTTTTCCACATGGAATCGTTCAGACTTTATTCGCTTAGTCACAGTTCAACCCACACACCTCCAAGACAGGTCCGTCTCTAGACACGAACGGGTTTATTCTAACCCACAGCAGAGTTAAGATTGAAGCCAGCAGGATTGACCACACTAATATGATGGTGGGCATCCTATCTTGCTTCCCAAGAAGACCCTTGAGGAATGGATAAAGATGAACAATTACCCAGAATGCGAAGAACAGCCTACCGAATAGAGGACCCCATGAATCATACCCATTATTGATAGCATCTGAGACGCCAACCACAACTCCAATTATGTTTATTATCAACAAAGTCATGGGAGGAATTAACAGGGATGTCCACTTGAATATGTAAAGCTCTGAGAACTCCCCATCATCTGCTGCTTTTGAAGTCACAGTGAAGTTTGTGCTAACACCACCCAAAACCTTGAGTAAACCTTGGATTAGAGCAAAAAGATGGGACGACACGCCTCCAATCACCCAAAACTGCTCGTTTCTCCACCAGTCATCTATACCAACACCACCCCACTGCATCTCAAGGATACCGGTTGCAGCAATAGAAATGAAGAGCGCCATGAATAGAATACTAGCATAGTTGCTAATCTGTTCAATGTCAAAGGTGAAGTGTTAGTCCAAAGCATAAATGAGATTTAAAGCTAATAAAAAGCATGTGGCCATCTGACTGAAGAATCATGCTCCTTTACATGATTCTACATGCAGTCTTTAGAGAATTTATTAATGATTAAATAAACACAAGCTTTAGAAGACAACAACAACACCCAGAATGAATCCTGCTGAAAAAGCTTTAGAAGACTACCATGTTAAAATGTTAAGGTAGAACCAATAATATGTCAAAGAGAGTTACCTCGGGAACAATGAATTTTCCAGTAAGGAGGCAAATTGCAGGAAGAGTGCAGTAAACCAGTAAGGGTATGGATGTCCAGGGGTATACAACTGAGTTTATGTAGGAAAAACGTTCCAACCATTTCAATCCACCACCATAACCATACCAAATCGGGCAGTGTCTGCTCAAGAAGATCTCAACAGACCCAAGGGCCCAACGAAGAACCTGATGCAAACGGTCTGAGAGGTTAATAGGAGCTGACCCCTTGAATGCAGGCCGCCGGGGAATGCAGTAGACAGAGCGCCATCCATGACAGTGCATCTTGAACCCTGTGAGGATATCCTCTGTCACGGAGCCATATATCCAGCCAACCTGATTTAATTTGAAGTTTCAAATTTCCAAATCACAAATTCATTCCATAAGTAAAGCTTGTCTACAATAATATCTCTAAGATATTACAAGTTTACTATTTAACTTACTTCCTTCCCCCATTCAGTTTTATCTTCATAACCACAGCTGATAACTTGGATAGCTTCTCTCAGAAGTGATGCAGGACTAGCATCTTGAGGTACTCCACCATTCTCCAGAAGAGAGGAGGCCACAAACACTGGCGACTGTCCAAACTTTTTCTCCAATTTTTCTTGGGATGTTTCAGGTGACTTCAGATTGGTTGACTCTGCAATTGCAAGCCAAATTAGTTTTCTATTCATATATCCAGAATAAGAAAGCAACACACGACCTAAAAAACATAGAGTTAGAACCATACCTTCAATTCCTTCAATATTTTCTAACGCATGTATCTGTTTCGATGCTTCTCTATTCTTTGACTTCTTTTTGTCCTTTTCGTTCTTTACCTTTGACCTTTTGTTCTTCCTAGATCCACAGCAAAGGCAGCACCATTTAGGCCAACAGTTGCACGTCTTGCCAGGGGGCTTCTTCTTGACAGGTGCATCATAGCCATAAAGTGCTTGCCTTCGGAAAACACATCCAGTTCCAACATAAATTGGTCCTTGCAATCCATCTAATCCTTTCATGTTGATCTGTTCCAGTATGGGATTATTAGCTTTCTCTATGGAATGGAGAAAAGGTAAAGGGAAACAAAGGAAGAATGTAATGAAACAATGTCGAGTGTACATACATCAAAAAACACAACATTCCTATTTGAGTATCTATCATGACGATCGATCCCGTCGAATCTTTGAGGAAACTGCACATAACAAACTTTCTTTCCTGATTGCGGATCCATCATGAAACACATAGCTTCTCTAAGTGCTTTGCTGTTGTTGATGTAATGATCACAATCAACATTCAGAAGATAAGGAGCATTTGATAGAACTGCTGAGACTCGAACCTATAAGAACCAAATTGGTAACAGAGGTAATCAACCACTTGCCACTGACAACTCTTAGAAAGAGAATATAACACAATTTAGAAGGTCATCCAGGGGTACTGGGAGATTATTATCCATACCAAAGCATTCATTGCACCAGCCTTTTTATGATGTTCAAATCCTGGCCTCTTCTCACGAGAAACATAAATAAGACGAGGTAACTCATTTCCTTCTACATCTCGAACACCACTATGACCAAGAAAGACCTGCAAAGCAAGAATTTTATCATTGTTTATTCTACAAAAAAATCCAATAAATTATCACTCTTCTTTGTTGGACAAAGTTAGTATAGGATGGTGCAGACTGTAGGACTTCAGAAACAATTAGTTTCTTCCTTTATAAACTCCATTAAAATAGCAAGGAAACAGCATATCCTGAGCACCCCATCGGGCATTGAATGTCAATTACAAACTTTTACTTCTCAATATTATATCAAAAAGGTGAGAGATGACAAGAACTGAAAAGAATGCAGTCCACAGTTCCCATCATGGAACATAATCGCACCTGTATCATGCCAGGATGGTCGCGCACATTGTTACCAGGCCAGGGAGTTCCATCCTGCATTGTCCAGCCATCTTCTGGGACCTTTTGTGCAGTAGCAACCAAACCATTTATCCTAACTTTAAACTCTTCGTAGTCTCTCTGCATCAACAACATATGATAAGGAAACAGCACTTACCGTACAGGAAAAAGAACTTACTTGTCTCAAACTTAACAAAATAAAATGCAGTGTCAAAATAGACATTGAAAAAAATATCACTAGCAGCAAGACATAACCCGATAGAACCTATCATCAATCAAGCTAGAATAAGAATAACTAACCTTCATAGCTCGCCTTTCCCTGACAAAAGAAGGATGGACTTTATTCTTCAAATAATCCATCTTCTGAGAAAAGTACCACTCAGGAGCCCGGGGCTCAATGTTAAATTTTTTACAAAAAGGGACCCATTTCCTAGCAAATTCAGAAGTCTCAGAGAGTGCTTCAAATGTAAGCATGGCAGCACCATCATCCGAAACATAGCATGCAACTTTGTCCACAGGATAATCAACCGCAAGAATTGACAGAACAGTATTTGCAGTGATTAGTGGAGGTTCTTTCATGGGGTCAACTGTACTTACAAAGATGTCAACACTGGCTAACTCAGAAGGTTTTCCTTCTTTTTCATACCTGAGAATAAATGAAGACTCAATAAGAAGCCATACACCTAACAACGGAAAATAAAAACAAGAACATGGAAGTGTAATAGGCCACAACCAGGAGTGAATGAACTTCCATGAACATAAATACACTGCCTTGGTATAGCAAACATGAACATACCTAAGTGATAACCGATCAAGATAAGTCTCTCGCTGTATGGGATACCACTTTGGAAATTGATCCAGAAGCCATGATATTGCAAACCATACTTCACATATTACTGACGTCAACCACAAGCCATATGCATTATCAACTGGGTGGAGAATTCTGTAGTGAAAGAACAGGCCGAGAATGACGAGACGAAGTATAATTAACATTCTATATGGATTAATCCTGCTTGAAGGAATAGGTAACTTTCTTGAAAGTGGTTGCCTGCCCTCGTCCATCCTGCCCAAATACAATAAGAAAGCTTGTAAGAGCTTAATGAATCACACTTAACCACTTAGGTATGAATGATTGAGCAGTACAAGACACATGATTCACCAAGCAACTTAAAGAATGGTAGAAAGGAAATGAATACAGCAATCACTTACATGGGCAGATCAGGATCATCAAATTCATCTCCATCAAACCTTCCACCATCATTTCCTCCTTCATGTTTAACCACTTGAAGTTTGTCATTCTGTCTCTTCTTCCAGTCTTCCATTCTATCTTTCCATGCCACACTTCCGTACCCATATACTGCTATGTCTTTCTTAGGAACCATAGGTCTAGGTTGCACTATAATAATAAGAACATCGAGTCCATCAGTAAAAGGACTTGTTGAAAGATTTAAAATTCAGAAACTGTGGCACATATAGTCACAAATCGCTTACAAGGTACAGATGGATCAGGATAAGGCACTGGATGAACTCTGTTCCCATGAGCCATTGGTGGTGGAATAATGAGAGCATGTCGATCAGACGAAATCTCAACATCCTAGCACAAAGGCAGAAGAGAAGATTTTAGGCACTGCATCACTTTTACACAAATTGCATACAACCATCAACCAATATTGAATTGCAAGTACCTCCTCTCCATAAGTTAAAAGTGGAATTTTGGAGCTAGGAGGAGAAGATTCAAGTTCTGAGTTCATCGGAGCTCCGCCAGTGTTAAGGCGTGAAGAGAGCACCGCTTCTGCAACTTGTTCTGGGCCCATGCCATCAAGCCCATAATCAAACTCATGTTCCAAATCATCAATATCATCTTCTTCCTCATCACCTTCAACTCTAGGACTACCTGCAAGTTATATCAAGAATTAGCATTCAGTAGGGCCCAAAATCTAAATAAAACAGAGCTAAAAAGAGTGATAATTAGCAGACCTTTGAGGCGCTTGTATCTGGTTTTGCACTGTGGACAAGCTTGATTTCCTTCTCTTCTCTCGTACTCATAGCATGGCCTGCACACAGGGAATGCACATTCGTTGCAAGCGACAAAGAGCTCTCCATCCACTGTAATCTCAATCTCATCCTCACATATTTGACACACTTGACCACTCAATTCTTTAACTGATTTGATCTGTACAGAGGCAAATACCATAAAATGATTGCTGTTAGCACCCAAATGCCTAAAAAAACCAAAAGAACAGAGCCAGAAAATTACTACTATAATGGCACAAAGTTTTGCTGATTATTCAGTAAAGGAAATGGTAAACAAAAGATCTCAATTTCAACAAGTTAATAAATATCTAGGCCGAGTTCATAGAGCACCAACTTTTTCGAGTTACATACTTCCTTTACTCTATTAGCTAAACAACCTTAATTTTATTTGTGCATCAATTGTTGATGCCATACGTTCCAAACACATGTTTTGAAAGCATAAACTATCTCAATAAACTGATAGTCCCTGCCTATGCTTCGAGCAATACTCAGCATTTTGGAGCAATTCAGGCAAATTTACTCCGACTAGATCTAGAAGAACAAGATTGGAAGATATCTTGGATATTAATTCATTTAAAATTAAATCCATCCAGTAAGTAGATTATCCTCACAACATTCCATTTGCCTTTCAGGGAATCCAAAAATTGCTGCCAATTTCCAAAGATATTGGTGATTCCTTAAAAGATAGTGCTCAACTTTTAACATTGAATGAGAATCTCTTGGTTTCCTCGATCATAACAGACAATTATGAATGAAAAACCACAAGGGCTGAAAACTTAACAGATTAAGCTAATCTGCCAGACATCCAGCAATGAATAACAAAAAGTAAGAAACTTTTACATTGAATTGCTTCCAGCACAACATAGTTCCAGGAAAATAATTCTCCAGAGAAGACTAGATTTTGAGAAGAAAAGTGTAAAAAACAACCTGACAGTACTAGGGGAAAAAAAAGTCCTCAAAACGTAATTTCTGTTCCGTCTGAAAAATGCACATAGGCAAAATAAACCACCAAGGCAAGTCGCAAAAATCCCTAGACATATCACTAAAATCAGAAGAAAAGAACCCTAAAACAGCACCAAACTACATCAAAAACAAAGCACTAATAACCAATTAGTACCATTTCCTGAGAAAACCCAGATCTCAAATCAGCAAAACAAGCAAAAGGGTCCCCAGAATTTACTGAAAATACAAAAACAGGGTTTAAGTGCATCTTACTCTTGCATTCTCATCAGCATTAATGAGCACAAACTCATTCCTGTTATGAGACCCAGCAATAAGCCGACCACCGGTATTCATGACTGGGTTTGCTCAGTTCCACCGAATCAGAAACCAAATCAACGAGAACCCAACTCAGAACCGAGTCCTCCAACGGGTCAAAAGAGTCCAATTACGCATCCCAGAACCAAAACCCACTTAAAAACACAGTCTTTCCCCACAGAAACAAAAACCAAACTTTAAAAAGATGCGCCAAAACACAGCCGTAGCTTTCTTTTGCTGGGTGCAGTTTCTTTCAATGAAAGTTTACAAAACAAAAGCAAACCCTCTTCACTCCTCTTCAAATCTTAAGAAGTGAAGAAGATGAGAAGGTGTGTTTATTGACATTGACACTGAGCACCCCTTTTTAGAGAGAGAAAGTTGAAAAAGGGAAGAAGGAGACAGATAGATCAGAAGATGCAAGAGCCGGTGTGTATAAATGTCTTCGATGTCTGGTAATTGTAATAACAAAAGTGTGTAAGAGCCAAATCTCGTTTTTTTTCCCCCAAAACTTAAAAAAAAACCTTAAAATTGAAATAATTATTTAAAAAATAGACAAAAACAGAGAGATATTTGGGGTCTACTACTTACTACCTACTAATAAATGCTATTTAATTTCTAAAAAATTTAGGGTGTGTTTTGCAATTTTCAATTTATTTAATTTTGGATTGAAGAGACATAGAATAAGATAATTGAGCACTAAATAGTAAATAGTAATAATAGTGGGTGCATGGTTAAAATTATATATATTATTAAACTTCAATTTTAAAAAAATTATCTAGATTATTTAATTATTAATATTCTAAAGCAATAATCTTTCTTTAATTTACTATTTAATAGGAATATTACACATAAAATAGATGAAAGTGTGGAAATTTAATTACTTTTTCATTGCAAATTATTTTTATTAAAAATTTTAAGTGAATGTATCAACAAAATTTTTTTATATCAAAAATACTTACCAAATGCGAAAATTTAATAATTATAGAATTTATTTTTCAAAATATTCTATATCATTTTAGTTATAGATATTTGAAAACATTAACTTTTCTTTAACTTATTAATTAATACGAAATTACAATAAGAAAGGGTGAAATTTGATAATTTGAGAGACTCTAAGGGCTTGAACAGAATCATTTCTAATTTTTTAAATAACAAAAACAGTAATAAATAATAATAATAATTATTATTATTAAATTGAAGAGCCAAAAATATCGTGAGACTGAAGGAAAAATGTGAGTGTTTTTACTGTGAGAGCGTTTTTGGCTGAGCCTTTCAAAAACATGTTTATTTAATAATTGTACGGACTATTATTTATTTTTACTGTTTTTGATAATATATTGAATAACTCTTTTTATTTATTTTTTATTATTATTATTTAACCCATCAAAGCCTGTCGGTCGCATTTTGGATTTTTGCAAAAAATTAAAATTGTCACGTCTGGGTTTTAGTCAACATTAAATGCGTGTCCAATATTCTCAAGATTTACTTGGGAGGGATTACAAAATGCTCTAAATAACAACAATCCCCTAACTAATTAAAAATTTTAAAAAGTGTCAATAATTTTTAATTTTTAATAAGTGCTATTTGAAAATTTTATAATTTTTCAAATATTTTAATTATATTAAACTACTTAAAAGTACTTTAATATTTGTTGAGAATACAACATATAGCATAAAGAAGATGAACATATAAGTCTAGCAGGTTGTTCCACCTATTTTTAGTTATTTTTAGGATCTAACCTCGCTTAAATTTATATATGGTATAACTTTCCTTCTCGTGTGGACCCGTAGACCCGTTACAAATTTAGCAACATAAGTGCATATAATTTTGTTAAAATAATTTAATAATATTTTAAAATGAGTTAAATTACATCACAATTTTTATTTGTAATGAAAATTTATATTGAAAAAAAAAAGATGGGAGACATCAAATAGTCAAAAGTGATAAGAACATAAATCATTTGTGTACACCTAAGTTTGGACGCTTTCTCCGTTTCCTTCTCAATGGTCCATTCTTCTTTTAACACGTAATATATTGTTTGGTGGTGACCCCCAACTTTATTATAATAATGCCCCCTAGACAACTCATCAATGCAATTATCAAATATCCAAGTTGAACACAACTATATGAAATTGATGCTTTACCTCCCTACATTTTCATATATTATAAATTAGTAGTTTATGTAATAATTTATACTTTTTTAAAACTTTATGATATATATATATATATATACTCTTTTGTCCCTTTTTAAAAATTGATTATGCAATTATTTACAAATTTTAAATTAAATTAAATATTATTATTAAAAAGTGCCTATCTCATCCCTAAAAGCTAGCTCAAGAGGGGAAGGTTTGTACACTATTATAAACTTTTAAATGCCCTTGTAATTGTTCGATGTGGGATTCCTGACACACCCCTCAGTCCAGAGCAGGACTGGACATCTGATGGACATATTGAGCAAAAGGATATA
>JANVCL010000214.1:910287-936108 GCA_026546855.1 Erythroxylum incrassatum | reverse complement strand
CATCCCTAAAAGCTAACTCAAGAAGGGAAGGTTTGTACACTATTATAAACTTTTAAATGCCCTTGTAATTATTCGATGTGGGATTCTTGACACACTCCCTCAGTCCAGAGCAGGACTGGACATCTGATGGACATATTGGACAAAAGGATATAACCGGGCATCTCCTAAAACTATCGAGACATACTAGCTCTGATACCATGTTAGAAAGTGTCTAACTCACCCCTTGTGTTGGAGAATATATAAAACCAATTAAGTTGACCTCACACAGCATCTTAAGCTATTATGGTGAAACGATCATTTAATATTGTATCAGAGTCTTTGTGACCAAGTGGTCATGAATTCAAATCCTGCCACCCACTTATTATTTAGCACAAAGTAGAGTGAGTTTGTGCAAGTTTCAAGTCCAAAGAGCTTTCACTTGAAGGGATGTGTTGGAGAATATATAAAACCAATTAAGTTTGTCTCACACAGTAACTTAAACTGTTGTTGTGAAACAGCTACTTAATAATTATAAAATAGTATCTTATTACAATTTATTTTTAGTATAATGTTTTATTGGTCTTGTCCTTTCATGCCACATGGTCATGAAAGTGTCGGTGGACGTAATAATATACACACCAAATACTTATTCTTTATTTATTTATTTATTAGAGACTTCGCTTTCACTTTCACATGATATAATTTTCACTTTTGGATATTAATTTTCTGTCACTTTAATGATTACCAAATACCAATTGCATTAAATAAATAAATAAATAATCCATTTTTGAACACTTATAGTTTTAGGCCTAACCAAAACGCAACATTTTGCATGTAGAGATTTGGGCATAATCATGACTCATGAGTGATTAGTTAAAATCACACACGTGTTAGTGACTAATGGGTATTTTATAAATAAAAAACCCTTTTATTTCTATTTTTTACTTTATTTATTTATCCACAACTTGACTTGGAAGGAAATATATACTTTAGCATGTGATTTTAATGGCAAGACTCACAAACCAATCAAATACTTACAATTGGCTTGAAGTAGTTAGCACTGGCATAGTTAATTCATAAATTACATATTTTAAATAAATTATTTAAAATTGAATAATATATTAAATTTAATTGACATCTACAAATTATTAAAATTTAAAATTATTAAAGTGGAAATTACTATTTAAATTTAAGACCTCTTAAATTGATAGATACATAAGAGATAAACAAACTTAATTAAACTAACATTTTTCACAAATTTTATTACTAATTAATTATATATTTTTATTTAAACAACGTAATTAACAATTTATTTAGTATTTTTTTTACTAAATACAAAATAAAAACATCAACCCTCAATCCCTTTAGATAAAGGAAAGTTGTTAAAAAGCATATTTGTACCTAAAACTATATAATATATAGTACACAATCATGGAAGGTTTCACCCTTTACCCCATAAGAACATGGCATGTGGTCAAAAGCATGTGATTTTTGATTGAGGTTCAAACCAAGAACAAATATGTAGTAATTAAAAACTTTGTAAAAAATCAAAATCAAAATCAAAATTAAAATTTAATTTTTAAATTTTGACATTTTAAAATTTTTTTGTGAATTATCTTATTAATTAAGAAGAAATATGTAATAATTAAAACCAAAGAGAAGAACCAACTTTGTGAAAAAAATAAAATATGAAAATTAAAATGTTAATTTAATTTAATTTAATTTTTGAAATTTTTAAAAATTTTGTGAATTATCTTATTAATCAAGAATAAAGTTGAGTGGATATTGTTATTATTATTTATAAATTAATTAAATATGGGTTTTTAATAATAATAAATACGGATGTTAGTGTAGACTTTGGGACAGCTGGCGATAGGGATTGATTTGGTGGAAAGTGGACTGTGAACCACAGAATCTCTCCTCAAGGAAAACAAGAGAGAGAAAGAGATGAAAGTGTCGGTAGCAAGGAAAAGGTTTGATGATTGGTTGAGTAGCGAGTAGAACAGCACGTATACATACTCGCGTGTAAGTATCATGTTTTAGGAAGATGTTGTCGACTGGAGTGATGCAATGCTCTGATCACTAAAGCCAATCTTGTACTTCAGAACAAAGTAATATCATTTCTCCTAAACACAAAAGAGGCTTCATCCAAATAATTGGCTAGGTAGGGTTAGGATTAGGATTAATTTTTTAAAAATTAATTATTCAAAATCGTATCATTTAATTCGCGTCTGTTAGACATAACTAATTCTAACTAATTTATAATTTTTATAAAAATCACTCAAATATCTAAATTATGTATAAAAAAGGTCTTATGATCGAATCCTTTTACTTACGTTCATTTGATCAAACATGTCGTACAAGACTTGCCTAGTACGGAGTACTCGGTTGACATGATTTGCAGACTATTGCGTTAATCTGAAAATTTACCTAGTGCACATCTAAAGAATAGTAACTATGGGTTTCTTCGTTTAAAAAAAGTCATAATTGCATTTATTATCTTATATCATTCGCAACTATTAATATAATTCCTAATTAGTAGCTTAAAATTAGGATAAAAATGACCTTAGATATTAAAATTACATATGAACTTACATTTTTTTAACGATAGTTAATCAATTATTCTTCTTAAATATATCACGAATTATAAGTATAATCATTATATTATATTGTGATTAAATACAAATTTTTTGTTATCCTAAATGAATTTATCATATTGTATTATTCATAACTCCAAAATTTTAATATAATTGAAAATTTTTGCATGAAAAATTTTCTATAAATAGCATAACAGACGGTTATCACATGGAATATGAAGGTATGAGTTTGATAAAAGCAAATGTCCACCGACACAAAGAAAGTACTCTGGAATCCAAAAAAAAGGAAAAAGGGAAGAAACTCAAAGTGTCATGTACTATAGAAACACATCTCCTTTTGAACTAAAATAAGACGGTCAAAAGTTCCCAACATTGAATTGTTCACAATTTCCAGATACCCGTTCTCAAAAAGTCTGATAGTTCATTTTTTAATATTATAGTATTTTATTTTGTTATACGAATCTCAGTCATTCATTTATGTGAGTTCTGTGTTTATTTATGCATGACCTATGTATAATTTACATAAATAAATAACTGAGATTTATGAAACAGAATAAAATACTATAATATTTGATAGAAAATTCAGACTCAAAAAGTCTATATCTGTACATACTAAAATTAGGGTTTATCGTTATGTATAAACCCTAATTTTATATATTTTTTAAAAAGGTTTATACATAAAGATAAATCATTTGCTGTTTGTTATTGTTGAAACCAGCTCATGTACAGCAATTCAGGGGAAAGAGAAGAGAAGGAAGGTTTGGTTTTGGGGTTTTGTCATTTAGTGGAGGAAGATTTGTATCTTGAAACGACGAAAAAGTTTTGATTACTTGAAAGCAACTTCACAACCTAAACTTCACGTCGACATCGGCTATCTGTAATCCAGTGATGATACTTTGACTCTTGGAGATGTTGATAATCATTGGGTTTAATTGGTTGTTATGGTGTTATAATCTAACATTAAACATTCAATTATGTTGATGTCACAAATCTTATATTATTTGGGCTACGTAACACGTAATATTACAACAACTTAGTAAAAATCCCGTGGTTTAGAGAATTTAAATAATATACAATCTTATCATTTACTAATAAAAGGCTTTTTTTGATGTGTATAACATATAGTGATATAAATAAATGACGATAGAGTTTGAACATTTTTTAATTTTAAAGTTTGGAAAATATTTGGATTCGAGTTTTAAATTTTAGTTAAATTCAAAATTCAAATTTCATTAATACACACAAAAAATAACATTTTATTATTTAATATTTTAATAGGGACAATGCTTACGACTTGCTTGAATTCACACATGTGTCTCTCATCTCTATTGGCCTAGTTGCCGCCGCTCGCCTAAAGAGCGGTAACTAGCACCTCTCTGTTAGGATTAGCAATGAGTTTGACCTAAAATTCGATTGAGTTTGAGCTCAAAATTGGTCTAAAAATTAGAAAAGTTTAAAACAATCTCTAACTTAATCTAAATTATGGTGAATACCGACTCATATTTGCTAATTTTGATTCGAATAGGGTGGAACCATAGCTTAACAACCTTCTCTAATCTATGTCACTCCTTAAAATTGTATTTTAGGGATAATAGCATTTCTTAAGCTTGATAAAATCGGGTCAAACCCGTTGACTTCAAATCGGGCAAAGCCAAGTATTGATTTAATTATCATCTTTATCCATGTCACTGCCAATACCAGAAGTTAAATCAGTAAGATAAGAAATTTAAAGTTTAAAATGTTCAACCAGTATTAGACCGATATAAAAATAGTTAAATATTAAATAAAACTAAAAATTTCAAAACGCAATTAAAGGATATAAAGTTTAATTAAAAAGGGAGAATATTAAATAACAAATATTTGATTTGTTTTAATTTATAAAAATCAAATTGATTAATTAATTAATAAATTATCAATTTTTAATTATAAAATATTAAAATAAATTAAACTAAAAAATCAAAATTAAATAATAGCTGTATTTCGGTAATAATAGTGTTCAAAATTTCTTTTCTAGATAGTTTGTTTTTTCTTAGTTTCGTAGTTTACGGTTTATGGTTTTCTTTTGGGTTTCTTTGTAGGCTGACGGTGACAGGGAGAGTCTACCTAAGTTAGACAATTCAGCTTTCAACTAAACTCAAATTTGATCAACTTTTAAATTAAAATAAAAGTCTGTTGTCAAATTTAATATCATTATTATTAAAATACACACAATAATTTATAAAGTATATATTTTGAATATGCGAATTAAAGAATTATTATAAACACATATTATATATAGATAAATGAGCAACAAGTCTTAGATGTGGACTTCTCTCGCTGGAACTTAAACGTCAAGCATAAAATCAAACCAGTTGCTTCACACTGTGCAGGTTTTGGTATTTTCCTACCCTGGGAACGAGGGTAGGCAGGTTGTACTGCGTGGACTAGGAGTCATTTTTTCTTATTTTAATTTAAACAGATATTTAATAAGTTGAAAGATTAAAATTAAGGTAAAAAAACATTTTTAAAAGACTTAATAAGGTTAAAAAAAGTTATTTTAATTTAAAAACATATTCTTATTTTAGCTATTAGAAATGGATAAAATAATTTATAATACCTACGGATAATCTCTTGTATTGTATATAATTTTTTTATAACAGTTATTGATTAAAAAATATATATTAAATTTATTTGATAAACGCCTATCAAACTTTTGTTTGTTAAATTCAATATCATACGTGGAGAAGTTTTTATTTACATCTGATAATAAAATATGATTGGGTACTGTTAGTCGACCGTTACAACTTGGAATTCACTACTTGGCATCTTTTGACTTTCGGTTAAGTTGTTAATGAGCATCTGTAATATGTATAGTCAAAGTTGACGCTTCAAAATTAAAATAATGGATTATATAATACAAGAGTATGCGACTGTGTGTTTTAAATTAATAATAATCGTTGGAATAAGCTTCTTTAATGGCCCAGCAAGCATTGAAGTGGCGCACATATAGGACCATAACACATATAGGGCTTGTCGTTTCGAGCATAATTTCGTGGGGTTGGAAATTGGCAGTTGGCAATAACATGGCTAGAGAATGTGAACTACACATTGTATATCCATTCGTGAGCACTGGTCCTAGTGTTTCACAAATTGCCAAAACCAAACACAAAATTCACAAGCCAAAGGACCAAACTTATTATTTAATTTTGAATTATTAAAATACTTAAAATAATTTTCGTTTCTTATATGGTATAAGTTTACAAGAAGTTGAAAGAGGATTTCAGATGGGCCAATTTGGATCCATTTTCCTTTTGATTCGGCCCACCCAAGGGTTTAACTAGTCTTAAATATAAGCAGGCTAAGGGGTTCAACTTCAAATTGCTTCAGCTTCCCACTACTTCAGGTAACCTTCAGCCACCTACAACCTCTTCATATTCTTTATCAGTTAATTACAGGATCAAGACCTCTAATCTTTCTGATCTTCATTGAATACTCTGTTTCATGTCTCTATAAAAACAGAGTATTCGTATTCATACCCACAAACAAAGAGAAATTAAAGCTTTCTTGATCATGGCATTCAAAAGAGTGTTCCTGTTCTTGGTGGCAACCATAGCTTCTACTGCAACAGCAACTAGGGACATGGTTCACCTAAAACCAGGGGATGTTCAAAACCTAGCAGCCATGTTCGAAGCTAGCGGAGGGCTTGTGGAATGTTGGAATGCTCTGCTAGACCTAAAATCATGCTCTAATGATATCATACTTTTCTTTCTCGATGGGCAATCTAGTATTGGACCGAACTGTTGTAGTGCAATCGAAACTATCACGCGCAATTGTTGGCCTTCAATGCTGAGTTCCTTAGGTTTCACAGCTCAGGAAGGTAGCATTCTGAGAGGTTATTGTGATGCTGAATCTTCTGCAACTCCTCCTCCACTCCTGCCTCCTACTGCCTCTCCCATCAAACTCACCAGGACTGACTTTGAATTGAATCAATAATGAAATGGTGTACCCATTTCACTACAAAGATTCTCTTTTAAGAGTATTCAGTCTAAATTTGTGTTGAATAAGAGTTGTGTGGTTGCTTGCTAATGTTTTCTAAGTGCAAATCTACAGTGATTGATTATGTATGGGACGAATCCAAAAGGTTTTCAATGGAGTTCAATGTGTTTTTTGTTTAAATTCAAGAATCAAAGTGTAGAAGAAAGCTGCGAGAAGAATTATGGATACATGCTAAGTACTAGCGGAGATTTATTTACATACAGTTCCAAGAAGGAAGAGACCAATTAAGCAAACAAAAACTTCAAAAAAATATCTTTTTGCATCCAAACAAAAAGTTTAACTACGTACTTGCTTAGCTCACTTACCGATCACAGGCCCAAACGATGATCAATTTTGGCGAATTTGAATGGCCCGATACCACCACCGCGACTACCATGAAACCCTCGCCAATTCGTTCTCATCTCGGACATTGACGGAACATTCGCCGGAGATATTGGCGATGTTGACGGGGGATACATCGGAGCACGAGAAACAATCGTTGATGATGGCGAATTCGCCGGCGCATATCCAGAGTGATACTCCTCAGTGTCATCATCGAAACCAGATCCGAATCCAGCAGGAAGAATCCCTTCTAATCCATGAACCGCGATTGATGATCCAAGGAAAAGATCAGGAACCGAAACCCTAACGTTGTCAACCAAAACAGACTCCCGAACGGTTCCGTTGAGGAAAACAAAAGAATTGGCTATCAAGTGACGGTGGTTAGGGAGCAGAGTGTCGATGTAGGGAACACCGCCCCGGAGGTCTGACGTGGAGAGGAAGGAGGGCGAAACGTGGAGGAAGAGCGAACGAGTGTAGTGGATGGCGGAGGAGGAAAGGTCTAGAGAGAATACGTAGGGGTCGGGCGGAGAAAAGAGCGTGAAGGTGGAGTTGGAGGTGAGGAGGTGAAGGCGGAGGTCCGTCGTCGCCATGGCGTTTGGGAAGAGAGTGTAGCCATGGGAGCGGAGAGCGATCACCGCAGCGTCTAGCTCTTGATCGGTGAGTTTGGCGGAGGTCTTTGGGAGGAGAAAGAGGGTTAGGAGTAGTCGGAGAATCATAGCCGTTGATTTCAAGCCAGAGGTTTCCATCGTGAGGGTTGGCGGTTTTGAGTTGCTTTTTTTGGCGGGATTTTCAGGTGGAGTTTGTGTTATATACGGTGATTGCGTGTGGGATCACTGGTGATTTTTTTATGATGCGTGGTTGAGATTTGTTGTGCACTATCAAGCCATGATAGGTTAAATTGGTTACGTGAGTTGATTAGCCCTATGAAAGGTGGTTTTTCGTTGCATCTTACATAGTGATGTCTTCTTAAGTTTTTTTGTTCTATGATTACCCTTAGTCTAGTTATTTTATTGTAACAATTGATTTAATTTATCCTTCTACTTCTCTTTTTTTTTAATATTATGAGGGGGCGATTGGTTCGCACGAGATAATGGTAATAAAAATATAATAAATATAGTAATGATTGAAAATTAATATTATCATTATAATTATGAAGGTTGGTTAAGAGTAAGGAAAGATTATTATTACTATTGATGGTGGTTGATTTATAAAAAATTAAGAAATAAAAATTTATTATATTTTAATTAATTATATAGTAATTAATTAATTAATTACAATATTTTAATTAATGAATAAATTATATTGTAATAAATAAATAAATAATTATATTGTAATTAATTATATTTTAATTAACTATAATGTAATTAATTAATTATTAATAATAATTTTAATTAATTATATAGTAATTCATTTATTATATTATTTTAATTATTTTAATTAATTAATTACATATTAATTAATGAATTATATTTTAATTAATTATAAAGTGATTAATTAACTAATATTATTATTTTAATTAAGTATATTGTAATTAATTAATTATATTTAATTAATTAGTATTAAAAATATTTTTAAAAAAGAACTACTATTAAGGAATGAATTTCATTCCTTTACTAAATGGAGGATTCCCTAAAAGTAGGATATCAAATTATTGCTCCTATGTTGATAATTAACAACTAATTACTCACTTTTTTTATCCATTAATCGCTTCTCAAACCTATTAACGAAGCACCGATTGAATATTTATTTACTTATTTTATCTTTTATTGTTAATCATTATGAATTAAGTATTGCATTACTTATTTTTATTATCATTATTTTGTATTGCATACGAGTCTATTAAAAATAGTGTCTATACAAAGTAAAAGTAAAATTGCATGCTATTGGATCTCTCTAAATCTTACATTCAGCGACATTCCTATTAGGTATTGTTGTTGTTATTGTTATAATGAAATTTTTAGTCAGATTCAAATTTTAATCGAATTTTAATTTTAGATTAAATATCTTAAATTCAATAAACATTATTTATTAAATTTCATTGAATCACGTAGAATATGAAAATATTAAATGTATACATTTTTATCAACTTATTTATATGAGATTTTTTTGATTAATGGAAGAAATAGTTTTATAAAAATTCAATCTTAAGCCTAACAAAAAAAAGTTTATATACTATATATAGATTTATTTTAAGTTACTGAAATATTCATGCTTCTACTTTTAATTATATCTCCTATGTCTGTCCATTTGTTTTCTTATCCTTTGTTGTCATCCATTTGGCTGCATTTTCTCTTTATTTCTTTGTCTTTTTGTTCACTTTAGCAATCATTGTCTCCTTTTTTTTTTTTGATCTTTGGCTAGATATTTACCGGCGGATCCAATGACTAATTCCCTTGCTGATAGGAAGACACCTCATTGGATGGGACAGCTAGCCTAAAGATTTAAAGTTGCTCCATACCTAAAGCCAAGAATCAAACCCTTAACTTTTGGTTAAGAGTGGATGAGTCCCTTGTCACGACAAGTAATATGATTAAATGGTACACATCATATTTGTAACATGTAACATCTGACATCTTGTGATATAGGAGACGTGACACCTAAACACATGGGATTTTTATTTATTGATCAGTAACCTTTCCCTTCAACATTAACCAAAAACATCAAACTCTCTTCTTTTCAAGTTTTCTTAAAAACCCTAATGTTCTTCCAACGAGACTCCATGTAACGAGAACTATCATCTTGTGCATAGACTCCACACTTGAAGTAATGAGACTTGCCTCCTCTTCCTGGGAACTGACGCACCATCTTCCCGTCGACGAACACCTTCACGGTGTTGCCTTCCACGTCGTGGATCACGTTGAGCCTGAACCATTTGTCGTAGACGTGAGGGATGATGACCGGAGCTCTGTAGTAGGAGAGTGTGCCCTTGTAGACTCTGAGCATTAGGGTTGAGGCGTGAGCTTGTGCTCCGAACACTTGCATGATAGACACTCCTGAGGTTCCCGATGGGACGAAACCGTATGCTTCGAATTGCCACACACCAGAATTGTAATCATAGCCCTATATCATTATCAAATTATTGGTAACATTGATCTATTAATATTATATCACATATTTTGATCTTTATCAAACTATTTGTAAGATGAACAAGAGAGAGTTTTGTTGTGTGTTGGCCTTACTTGAATTCGAATCTCGGTTCGAGGTTTCGTGTTGCTAGTAGGAGAGTGAGGCTTGTCATTGGAGTAAACCCAGAGTTTGTGGACGCCATTTTTGAAGCTGTATCTTTGATTTTCAGGCACATCATAAGGTCTTTGGATGTCGAAATTGGACTTTTTTAAGGGAAGAGCAGTGAACCCTTTGGTGGGATCGATGGCTACCGTTGAAATGATGAATTGGTACATTAATACCAAGTGAAGAGAAACGAATAAGAGAGCTCTTAAGGGAACAATAGTAACCATCTTGGTGGCGGTGGTGTATTGAAGAAATTGACAATCTCTTAGAGAATGTGATGAAGAAAGACGTAGTTGACTATATATAGAGAGATTTAAAGATTGGAACCAAACGATTTTGATTTGTTGTGTGCAATCTGGAGGAAGATTGTGTACGAAAATGGTAGAGAAGAACTTGTCAACAAGCATGCAAGTTAAAGCAAAGAACTATAAATATGCCGGTTGATGAAACTATATGCTAGACGACCTTGTCAATTTGGAATAATGTTGATTAATATGCCGGTTGGATTTATGGAATCCTTCGAAATTCTTTTATTTTTGCTAATAAAGAAATTATTAGCAATGACTCTTGGTTGGGTCGGTCGTGCTAGGCCCAGATCTAATCCTATGATGACATGTGGGCCGATCGACCCATTCCCAAGATGATGAGTAAAGCTCGGTAGATATTCACTATATAAGTTCACTACCTCCTCATGACGCAGGTATAACCCCATAACCTTAATATTCTCTATTCACAGTCACAGAAACTATTACAAAAGAACTGACTTAAGCGTCGGAGGGACGGGCTGACGATCAACCCCCGGTGTGTCTTTTATTGTTTTTGCAGGTATTTCCTAACTGAAATTAACTGAACTCATGAATCTAAACAACGACGCCCAGCCTTAGCAAAATCAGACCAAACCAGCTTTATATTTTAGAATAAATCCGAGCATGAAAATACACTTCATAGCATTTGAAGTGGCTTAAGAGTTTGGTTTAGATTTAAGTTCGTGGATATCTCGTAATTTTTTTTGATTATTTTCAATCCAAAACTCTTCATAGCATTTGATTCCTCATTTTGATTTTCATTTGACCAAGTCAAATATTATGATATTTTATAATATTTTAAAAATCAAACTAGAAATTATATCAATAAGATAAAAGATTCAATCGGCATTATACTGTCATAAAATTGGTTAAAAATTAAAAATTTTGAAGTAGAATTGAAGAAAGAAATGTCCTCGTCTATTGAAGGAGTTGAAATTCAATTTTAAAAAATTATTAAATGAAAATTAATTGATTTATTTTTATTTATAAAAATCGACTAATTTACAAAAATTGATCAATTAATTAATGTATCAATCAATTTTTAACAACAAAAGTTATTAAAGTAAGTCGAATGAAAAAAATAAAAATTGATCAATTCAAAATTTTTACTACTGAACCGAACGAGTCAGTTTGATTTTTTAATCAGTTTGTAATGCATAATTAAATATATCACATATCTTCTCTTATTTATTTAATCTTTATGGACCATATTATTGTTTTAAAATTTTTAATGGGTATTGTGTATCACAAGATCATAATTAATGAATCTAAGTAGCTTCTGTATTTAGAATTGTAATAACATATAAGCCAAGTAATATTAAATAACATCTTTAGCTTATCTTTGACTATGTCTAATTCACTTCCTTTGACCTATTTTGTTAACCATTTATGGAATATAATTAGATGGCAATTTGAATTGAGTTTAATTTGATACATCATATTAAGTCGCTTAAAATAAAAAATTGTTTTTTCAATAGTGAAGTGGGTGCCTACTAATAATTACAAATTATGTATTTTGTGTAAATTTAAAATTAAGTTATAAGTTCAATTTAAATGGCCTTTATAGATTTTAACAAAAAAATATTTTGTATATTCAAAATTGAAGTGATTTGCAAAAGGTTATTTTAAAAATACAAATGAAAATTTTAAATTTTTAACAAAATTTTTTTATTTAGTAATCTCATAAATATTCATCTTCACCACTTGGATTGACACCAATCCTTCATGGCTTGTTAGTTGTTACTACTGACTCTGCCTTACTTTCTATTTCAGGAATTTTTATGATTCTTCTCTTATTCAATTCAAGGCACCATACTCTCATCCTTTTCACTTCCATCCAAAGAAAATACATAATTTGGAACTTTAAAGTCAACTGGCCAAATCAGATTTGACCAAATTCGATATTGAATATTAACTCCGACCGGGGTCGATCCGATCTCAGACTCCAACTAACTTTTTCGGACTTGAACTTGAGCTTTAATAAACCGGAACTCGACCCGACCAATTGCTAACACTACTCTAACAAACTTAAAGTTGAAAATAAGGTAGGGAAATGAATAATAGTAAATGTGGAAGTAGCTTTATAACCAAACTGCCCAAGTCCTTTACTCCCAACCACAAGATAATCAAAGACCCCATTTGACCTATCACCACCATATCCATTCACTATTTAATATTGTGTGGTTTGGTGCTACCATCTTCATCCAACTCACACACTACCTCTAAATTATATATATATATATATATATTATACACAGTTCCAAAGAGTTACCTAAGATTTCCTTTTAGTATTTTATAATCATGAGAAATGTTAGAGATGAGATTGTTTTTCTCCTGCTAATGGAAAAGCAATACCAAAGGGTAAAATGAAGGACTCAAGCCTTTGCTGAGTCTCATCAATGACACAAATTATGGGATTGCTGTGTCAAAACAAAAAAGAAAAATAATCACCAGTGCCTTCCCTGAGAACTGCCGCCGCCGCCACCACTGCCCTTGTTTCTTGGAAAGGAGTTCTTGGATTTTGGCAGCTCATGAATGTCCATGACTTGAATGGTTCTTTGTCTTTTGGCTTCAGAGAGCAAGAAACAGAAAACACAGAAAAACACACAATCATTTAGTCCAATGTGCCAATATTTGTACCTAAACCAGTTAATCAATAAGACAGTTGAAGCATATAAGTTGAACCATTTTCGGCTTCTTTGTAATTCTGTTGAAGCCTTTTTCTAGCTGAGGCCAATCTTTCGGAATCAAAGTTACTTTCTTTCTGTTGTTCTCTCTGTCTCTGCAGAAGGAAAACCACAAATGGCAAGTGCCTTAAATGTGATGGAAACTGATATTAAAATCCCTACTTTGGTAATACATATGCAGAAAGCCAAAGCTTTTTTCTGTCAAAGATCTCCCATATTTCAGGAGCTGTTGTACTACTTCACACCTGTATACTGTAAGCAGGAGTTGATGCATTAACTGATTGCTGGGATGGTCTGCTTGGAGTGTCTTTACGTGGAACTGGTTTGATCTTTCTTTCTGGTTCTGAATGATTTTTGTCTGAACCAGAACTTCCATCTAAGAAAGAGTTAATAAAGAAACAGTAAAAGTAAAAGGTTGATTAGTTGATCAAGCACAAAAGGAGAATGAGATCAAGATGAGACCCATCTTTGGATCTGATTCTGTACTCACTGTGAGGATTTGGAGAGTATGCAAAATCAGGAACCTGAAAGAAAAAAGAAAAGGAACAAGAATGAAGAATCTTATAAAGTGAACATAAATACTCAATTTTTCAACAACTTTCTTTCAAAGCAACTAGCAACTAGCAACTATATATATATAAATTTTTTTTCCAGTTTTTCAACAACTTTCTTTCAAAGCAAGTAACAAGTACAGTCTTTTTTCCTTAAAATTTTTCAACAACTTTCTTTCAAAGCAACTAGCAAGTGTATATATATATATATATATATATATATATTCCTTTTTACCTGGTGATGACCATTCTGGGGAATTTTCTGCAGAGGTGAGTCCCCATCAGCTGCATAAAAATATCATTAAGTTCCTATTTAGGGTTGAACTCGTCAAACTTATTTGCATCTTACTTTGTCTAACTTTTTCTCCAAAAGGGAGAATGCTAACTTTTAACTAGTCAATGATGGTAATGTTACCCATTAACCCTGAAGATGCATTTTCTCCTTGTGGATTCAACCTCACCCATTCATCCACAATTTCTTTCCATTTCCTGCATACCAAACACCAAATTAAGTAAGATGACAGAACTTCTCAGAACTACTCCTTCAAAGAACTACACTTAAAAGTTTCATGGAACTGAATAAGCAATCAAACGAAAGAGATCCATTTTTTTTCCATTTGTGGGTTCTTGAAGACCTGACAAGTTGCTTCACCAATCTCCTGACATCATTGGAAGGGTGCTTTCTTAAACGGTTCACATGTCTTCCAATATCGGTGTCCTGAAATCAACGAACAAAAGCAAGGAGTAAGTGAAAGAAAGCAAACCAAACTCTGAACAATACCAAACACAAAATTGGTGCAAGTAATTTCTCTTAGTCACCTTGAGTTCGTGAAATGTTATATCCATATCCGCCAAATGCAGAAGCAAATCAACCAGAGAATCTTCAGACTGGAAAAACACACCAAAACTAGGTAAACCAAACCCGTATAAGCAGAAGGAACCACAAAATCAACGATACTAAAACTGAAACAGACCAAGTTAGGATCTTCAAGTTGTTGTTTGATCTCAAGAATCTTCTTTTGATTATCATCAAACAATCCTGCATAAGGATCCAATCCATCATCACAATTATTACCATCATTATCATCGTCGTCGTCGTCTTCATCATCTTTATGTGGTGGTGTAGAAGGGGACCCAGTTGCTCGTTCTTTTGGCTCCTTCTCAACAAACTCCTTTATTTCTCGGCTATTACCGTTCCTTCTAGCATCATCAACACCATCACCAAAATCGCAGTTTCTACAATTCTTAGTCAAACTCGTGGCGTATAATCTCTCCACAATTTTATCTCTCCGTTGCTTTAGCTCTCCGCCATAATCCAAAGACGCCACAACAAGCGCTGTATCAATCAAAGTCCACACGTCAACACCTGAGCTCTCGAGAATCGTCCGAAAGTCGTCTAAATCCATGATATTTCGATCTGGGTCGTGAAATTTTTGGTGATTCAATACAGTGCACGAGTATACAACCAATGAAGAGCTGTAACTCTGTTCAGATCTAACAGGATACAGGGTTGGTACAGAGAATCAACGAACTAGAATCTGACATCACAAGGATGATGAAAGAGAACCAAACTGCAACCAACCAATGAGAGAATACGAAGCTGTGAATAACCAAAGAAAACCCATCACGAGATCTGACTCCAAAACCATGAGAATTCATCAATCAATAACCAACCTCAAATTCTAGGACAAAAAAGAAAGCTTCTTAACTTTTTCAACTTCCATGGAGCTAAAGCTTGAACTTTTGTGGGTGAAAAGCCATGAACATAGATAACCCAGAAAAGAAAACTGGTAAAATGGAGGGTTTCAATACAACACAAAGATTGCAGGCTCAGACTTGTTCATCACTTTCTCTTCTCTGTTCTGGTTCATCTTGTACTTTCTGTGTGAAAATGTCACAATTTTCTGTAAAACTGAGGCAGACAAATGAAGGTATATTTTATATCAAATTGAAGAATAATTCATTTTTATATTTTAATCATTTAATTAAAAACAAGTTGGCACTGCAAAAAACTTTTGGTATTGGTCCTCTTGGGTATTGCTCACCTCTGTCTCTCGAGTGCTCGCCCTTTTTCCCTCTCTTTCCTCCGCGTGTTTCCCCTCTGCAGAAGAAAGTTTTTGTCTTTTTGTAGTTTAGAGGATGAAAGAGAGGAAGAAGAGAGTGAGTGGGGACAGGTTTTGTGTCTGTTAACAATTCTGGGTTGTTTTTTTATCTGTTTCTTTGCAACCCTTTTTAGACTTAAATAAAAGCATAAACTATGTTCGTGCTTTAAATCATGTTCCAATGTTGCAATGACTTATTCTGTGATGTTACTTTTAAGAAAAGATAATTTAGGGTTGGACCAAATTGGATTTAAGTTGACCAAATTTTAAATCAGATTGAGCTGAGTCTAAATAAAGAAAAAAAAAGTTTTGTTCGACCCGTCAATCCAACACCATAGTAAGTAAAAAATGTAAATCTATATCCATATTGCATCAGTTCTTAAATTGAAACCAGGGGAGCTTTAAGCCTGAAACTGATAGCTTTCAAATGGACATATGAATCGATGAAATATATTAATCTGTAGAAATGTTAAACCACTCCAGGATTAACTTGTATAAATCTTTTGCAAAATGGCCATAGAAGTGTGAAGCTCTTCAACCTAACCTAGGGGTAAACCGTCTAAACATAAGCACAATCATCCTTGTAAGGAAATCAGAAATGCTCTGAAAAATTGGTGTCTCAGCTTCTGTGATGCACTACCTAGGGTGCATAGGATGAACTCATTACTGCTCTTTAACGTTCGTCAGTTATGTACCCCGGACTCCTCGGCTTTCTTCAAAGAACCTAAAATGCCCTCCATTAACTTGTCCTCAGCAGGGTCCGAAACAAAAGAATAGGTCTTTCGGCTTCCGCCGAAGTTTTCCAGAGGAGTTCCGACCGTGTCACCTAGTCCCGATGAATCGGATGTCTGTAAATGATTTGTGGAACAATCAACCAGGCCTTCCACATTTTCCGATTTCTCTTTTCCATTGTCACCTTTCTTGCTGTCATGCCATGAATCAAGAATTTGTAGCAATGAGCTATCATCAACATTTACTCCACACTTTGCCTGCCTCGTAGATCCAGCCATAGTTGAAGACTCTCCATCTGATTCCGTCAATTCATCATCTGACAGGGAAGACTCATAACCAGGAAAAACATCTTGCTGTTTTTCTTCTGTTGCTTTTCTTTTTAACAGGGAATTCCGACCTTTTCTGCTGGAACTGGAGCTATCAACAGGACCCAGTTCCTCCCAGGGAGAATCAGATTCATCTTCCTTCTTTGCTTCATCAGATGATTCTCTATCAAAATGTTTTAAATTATAACTGGGATTACTGTCTTGACAATCAGGAACAGCAGTATCCAATGTGGAAATATTAGGGGCTTTATTAGAAGGCATCATATAAGTCGAGTCTATGTACACCCCAGGTATTGTCTGTAGAAGAGATGATAATTTTGAGTAACCCAACTTCTCAATATCAATATTATAGCCATATCTATCAGCAAACAACTTTCTAAAAGGACCAATATTATATCCTTCTGGATAATCCCTCAGAACCTCCTTCACAAGCTTGTAACAATCCTCTAACAATTTAGTGCGATATATTTCTTGATGCCTTTTTCTGGCCGAACCCAAAGAAACTCCAGCATTTGTGATATTCTGTTTTTTTTCATCTCCATATTGTTCAGCTGCTCTATTACGTTGTGACTGCTTGCTAGAAAAGAGAGAGCTTAATCCATTTAATCTGCATGAATCATCTGAGGCAGTATTCTTTTCATCAGAGCAAGCAAGCTTGAAAGGTGAAGCTTTGGTGGGGTATTCTTCCACCCACCTCTTCTCTGCTATTAGTATATCCACCAATCGCACAACATCACTTTCACTGAGAGATTTGAGAACCAAAGGTCCTTCCTTTTGCATAGTCAACGCCATCTCTTTCCTGAAAAATAACAACAATTTGGGACACTTAAATGCAATGCAACAAGAGCACATACTTATTTTTGTTATTCTCTCACCAACAGCATAAGATTGGGAAGCATTTCAACCTGAGCATGTTTCATACTGCATTAGTTAAAAGAACTATGAAAAGTTGCCAAGTGACGAAAAAGAGGTAAGCCTGAAAGTGGACAATTAAAACCTGTCTAGGATGTAATAAAATTAAATCATCCTATAAATTTAAAATTCTCTTTTTAAGCACCGAGAAGGAGAACTTATTGAGGAAAAGAAAACAAAATATGACACAGAGAGAGAACTAGAGAATGTAGCAAATCAAATACTAACAGTTGAGAATTGTTGGTTAGAAACACAAGGAAACAAAACCAGAACACAATAAAACAGATGTTAGGAAGCTAAAGTTTGATTGGGATAAATGACACCTATTTCTAGTTCGACAATCCGAAAACTTCAATATATAAATAACATGATTGCTTTAAAAGCTTCACTTTGATAATATTTGGAAAAAAGAAAAGACATATAAATGGTGTGTGCAAAGGATAAGACAAGTGGATTATGAACCTTGTCATCGACTGCGAGATGATAAGAGATCCTTTCTGAGTGTAAATAAAGGATTCCATCTCTCTCCAGAAAGAATCCTCAGAAAACATATCATGCTTTGCAGAAGAGGTCTTTATTTGCTGGATGTGTGGGTCACTAGGTATAGAAAAGTCCGAACTATTTCTCCAGAATTTACACCTGTTCATAATCCGAGCAAGCAAACCCGGTCTTTCCTTGGGTGTTTCTGCTAGTGTTGCAATATTGGTATCACTTTCTTTCTCACGATTTGATCTTGTATTAGATGAAGAACATGCCACTAGATGCTCTAGATCCACATCCTGAGTTGGTGACTTCACATATTTTTCAACTTTTTTCTGTTCGGAACCATCTTTGATCGTATCAGAGATTTCTCGAGCAGCATGTGAATTCTGTGTAACTTCACCAATTTTTACCCCAGAACAGTCATCACTGTTTCCGAACCATCTTCTCCATATATTTTTAACTAGCCTAATTTTTGAAGCAGATTCTTCTTGCTTAACTGGAGCCAGATGAATGTCGGTTCTCTTTGGATCTGTCACTCTATGAACATTTTCACTAACATCAGAGGACTGGTCCATTTTTCCTGGTGGCTGCTCAACATTCAGTTTGGTGGACTTGTTTAGAGATGTAGGTGACTCTTCTGTTGCTTCTGCATTTTGTAAAGGATCTTCCACATTCTTCCCTTGAAATGACAATGAATTTGTCTTCATAGGACCAGCAAAAGTTTCAGCATTCAGCTTTGAACCCTCATTTAGGTATTGGTTTCCATTTTCAGTGAAACCTATGGCCATGCTTGCATCGGACTCAAATGGTTCAGGAGCTTTTACATTGGCGCTATGCGCAACAAGCTGACCATATTTATTCTTCTGAATCTTCAAAATATGTCTCAATGATAAGAGAAAGTGTGAGAACTTTTTATAACCATATAAGTCCTTATCTAAGACAACATTACTCCTTTCCAATTCAGAACGAATTTCACTTAATAGAATTCCTTCTTTAGGGCATGAACTCAATATATGACGAATCTGCTTTATAACTGCTTTTGGAATTGAACGAAGCTTGGGCTCTGAAATAGATTCAGAAAACTCCTCACCCTGTGAACATGTTGGTTGTTCAATATTTGAGAAGGGGTCTTCAAGAGTCACTTTTGTGTGGCCATACCATGAACCATAAAGTCCATCAGGAGGTAGGTTAAAATGCCGTCCATTTAGGTCTTCCCCTCTGACCAAAGAATTCCAATTCCACATTATACTGGCAGCACTACAGAGTACACTTGGAGCTGAATCTGTACTTGAGAGCAATATATTGTAGTTGTTCATTCTTAATCGGTGTAGAATGCCAGAAAAGTCCCTGTCACCAGAAATTAAGAACAAATGTGCGGGTGGGGGATTTTGAGATACCCAGGACATAAGATCAACAAGTAGAGACATATCAGCACTGTTCTTTCCACCTGCATTAGTCAATTTGCCAGGTCAGATGGCTATAAAGAATTTGATTAATTGCTAGCACTTAGCAAATTGGATTCAAAAGATTAGATACTCATAGTTATTTATAAAACGACTTTTGTACGCTTCTTGCCAGTAACAAATTGCATGGGAATTTGCACAAGCCAAAGATTAAACCAACACGTACAAAAGTACATGCATAGATAATTAAATATTTGGAGAATGTGTCCTTCCATTGCCTGGCTCCAAAGGATAGCAGTTGTAAGTTTTTGCTGAGGTCATTGCTTTTATTTTAACTTTTTGGTTCCAAATGATTTCTTGAACCTAATAACAAGTATGCAAGTGCCAATCACAACTCGATTATACTTGTTTGTTGATGTTAGATTATAACTTTTCAAGAAATGGATTTACAATCCAGAATACTTTGCAGGCTTTAATTGATGCTTTGTGAAGCATTCATGTGCCTATAAGTGCCTTTACATAGTAGTTATAATTTTTCTCATTATTACCTTAAGTTATCTTTGCAACTTCAAGAATCCAACATTTCATACTACTAGTTTCCAGCTAGAGTAAATTTTCTCCAAAATTAAAGGGAAAACTGCCCGTGATCTCTCATTGTGGGTGTCATTAATTTACTAAGGAGCAGCTAAAAGTCTCTAAAAATGAGGAAAACAAGAAAACTAATAAAATAGAAGATATCGGTAATCAATTCTCCAATACAGATGATTATCACAAAACATCTATCAGGACAACCTAGATAACCAAATTTCAGAGCTAGTAATTTCTTTTGAGAATATATTACTTTCCTTATAAAGATGTGAACCTATTTTATGATAAATGACATTAAACTGAAAGCTAGGTCAAGTTGTCCCAAAAGGAATTAAACAAACTAGCAAAAAAAATCATGATAATTTTCAATTGTTCAAATCAGCTAAATGATCCCAAAACACGAGTCATACATAATTGTTCACAATTACAAAACAGCAATATTTCATCTCCAAACTATTTGGAACTCAAAGAAAATTATATACTAACATTCTGAATTGGTGATTCAATGAAGATCAAAATCTTCTGCCGCGTTCCCTCATAATGGGACACTACAAAAAAGTTTCTGACCCCAACACGCTATTTCACTGCCCACTAAATTTGCAACTTTCGATGCATTATGCACTCAATTACTGATCACCACTACCGAACAACAAGACTTCACCAGAAGAGAAGATACCAAATTAAGAAAGCAGCAAAACAAATGAAGTTAAACAAGAAAAAAGGACGTAACCTTGAGGAATATGAGTCAAGTTGATTCCGGTGGCAGAGAGTGCCTCCTGTTTAGGCCTAGAAAGCTGCCACATATCACCAAAAGCAGTGATCTGAACAGGACCTTTAATCCCATTACTCCTCAGAGCAGCTGTGATGATGGTGGCCACTTTGAAAACATTAGCACCATTAGGCAAATTGCAATTCTCAAAATCCCACCACACCGAGACCCTCACATTCTTGGACTCCTCGTCGTGACGACGAGAGGAGGAGATAGAAGAAGAGTGAGAGCGAACGCCGGTCGATAAATGATATAAGTGGAGCGAATGACGAAATTGTGATGAAGAGAACGAGAAGGAGAGGAGGGTTTTGGCGAAAAGGGGTTTGGGGATCATGGCCAAGGGTTAGGGTTTTGGGGTTCCGGAGAGTCATTTCATGGCTGAGAGAGACAGAAAAAGAGGGAAGCTTCCATTTTTCGAGAACGAGAGAGGGACAGAGAACACAGTGCTTCGCAGAGGAGTGTAAAACCCTGCCCTTAAACCCTAGAGCACGTGCACTCCACGCTAATTTGTTCGATGTTGGGCTAATGGTTACAATAGCCTCACTTTCCAAACAACTAGCTCAAATACTGACAAAGCCATTAAATTTTAATTTCATTGTTTGTCTTTTTATTTTTCTTTAATTTTTCTCTCTTTTTTTAGAATGAAATAAGAAAAAATTATAAATTTTAATTTTTTAATTTTTATTACATTTTTAACTAAAATTAGTTTAAATAAATGTAAATTAATCATTAAAAATATTTAAAAATAATTATATAAATGAATCTAAATTAAAATTTATATCAGACATTTATAACCTAAATTTAATTTATTAAACATTTATATATTTAAAACTTCAACTGAACTTAAATTCTTTTTTATTAGAATTAATTTAAATTTGTAATTAATGATCTAAATGAGATTAAAATTTATTTCTCTTTTCACAATTAACACATTTATTAAATAAAATTTTTATTTTATAAAATATAATGTAATTTTTAACTATTTATAATATCAATTACCATGAATACTTACTAATGCTCCGTTACTAAATGATCCAACTCGATTTGATTATATGAATACATGAATCTTATGGATGTGAAGCAGGCTGAACAAGTAGTTCCAAGAAACGACCCTTTGTTGATTCCATGTTGGTAGAAACACTGCGCCATTCTTCCAAGGTTCATACACATCTGAACATATTCTCTGGAAAACGAAGTATCGCTTGCTCCACCTTTGTTTTGATCTTATTCTTCTACGTCTGACTGATCAAATAGTGTATCTGTTCACGACTTTCTTCTTCAGAAGCTCCTGTTTTGTGCATGTAACATTAGACCACCTTTTTATAACTCCTGCCGTTTAAAAACATTCAAGGTAATCTTCTTTCCTGAGTAATTCCATAACTTTGTCTGTGATTGGATTTGCTGTTAGAAAATAAGTGTGGACTAGAATCAATAGACTGCTTGTAGATATCCATCCATTGTCTAAGTACTCTTGCATTGTCGGCTTATATCCCCACTTGTGCTCCAATAAGTAACACTTACATAAATCTATTCACTAGAGAGCCAAATTAAGAAAGTGATTATACACTTAATTCCTATATGCAGATTAAGACTGTGAAAGATGAAGTTTACTGATTTCTTGAGGTAGTAGGTGATGTCAATTCCATGCATGATCCCGAAGAGCAACGTAAGTCACTTCATTTACGAAATTAACTAGAGCAAAGAAATTAGTTAGATTCATGTAAAGATAGTTCATGATGTTTAAATCCCACCTGAAATTAAAAAAAAAATCTCATTTATTAGATTCTCTTAAACTTGAATTAGAGTTGTTCTTGATTCAGTTTATATATATATTGCACTAGCCTTTCAAGGGTAGAGGTGAAGAGCTCAAGTTCATCCAAGGTGCTATATATATTTTGTGCTCTGTGTTCTCAAATAATTATGCTGAGGCTCCGTTGCAATCCAAGTTGCCCACATGAAGCACTCAGCTATCCTATCTCTCGCAAAGAGCAGTTTTTCTTTAAAGCCTGTGTGAAGCCAGAACCTTAAGAAAAGTAAACATAACCTTTAGAGAAGTGAGTTTTTTTGATTTGACTATGTTACGCAAAGGAACACAAGCTTACTCGGATGCTCGTTTCAGATCCTCCTAGTGAAATGCCTGAAGCCTGTTTTGTACTCCATTTTCGCAAGCACAAGAAGAATTGTTTTTTCTGGTACACGTCCATGTACCACCTGGCTTCCAACATTGGCATTCTCCAATGTAGTGGAACTCCAGGGCGTGACTAGCTAAAGTAGACACGTAATCACCATTGTGGTATTTCACATGCCCTTTAAGGTGCTTCCCTACGAAATCTCTTGCTTTTATTGCAAAAAACTAAAGGGGTTAATTATTTTGCAGACTTTTTAAAAATTTCTTTTGCACGAACAAAATAAAACTAAACAAAAACAAAATAATAAAGATACCAAGATTTGGTGACGCAGCTCGGCACATTCTGCTTATGTCTACGAGGCCTTCACCCAACTTAATAAATTTCACCGAAGTACAATAGATTTACCTAAGACTTTACTGAGCCGACACCATTCAACCCTTGACATTATCTCTCAACCTCACTTCTTGTGAAAAAATTTTACATCCAATAATACGACCGCCTTGAACTAATCTCAACAGAGGATTTTCTCAACAATATTTGATGATAAAGATATGAAATAAACAACTTAAGCGATTAATCAATAACCAATATAAATAAAGACAACACTTAAAGATAAAAACCAACTTCTCTAAATATGTTAGCTTTATCAACGTAGAACATCCGACAAAGCAATGTGCTACTGTTTGGGCTGAAGCTGATCATCGAAAAAATAGCTGCAAAATAAAGCTTTCTTCTTTTCACCTCTTCACCAAAAGTTGTCCCATTATTCACTCAAACACATACACGACTTTAACGCTCACTAGCCATTCAATTTCAAGACACCCACGTAGGATATACCAAAAGCCCTTGATCTCCACCACTATCATTGTGTCTTGATATTCACGCTCACAACATCCACATCAAAGCACTCACTCTTTGGACCAGATCTTTTGTCCAACAACCCTGTGCCTTCTGTATAATATCTTAACATATCCAATATGCTCTCAGCTTCTTCCATGAGGAATGATGCTTAGTACAGAGACAACAACCCCTTCTTGTCCTCACACAGGCATGCTTTGAAGATCTGTTGATTATCCTTAAAGATGTTGAAAATCTCTGCAATTTATTATGTATATTAATTTGATGATGAAGAGCTCACTGCACATTATATGAAAGATTTCATGTGCATCAGACCCATGATCCCGTTTATGTTTTAAATTATACGAAGAGAATTGTTTAACCTTTGAGAATTGACGCCCATCGTATACCAAAACTAGTAATATCAAGCAAGTGATTATATGGTTGATTGCAAACCAAAGTTGCCAATTGTGAATTGCCATCAACTTTCATATAAACACAGATTGCAAACTTTTTGACAATCTATAACTTTTCTTTGTTTTATCCTATGTTATTAGTATATCAACTCAAACACTGCACACTACAAGAAATTAACAATTCACCGACGGAAAAAACCGTCGGTGAAATATATATTTCCGTCAGTAAAATTAAATACCGACGGACTTTGGTGCCCGAAACATTCGGTCGGTAATTGTCCCGAAGGTAAAAATACCGACCGAAAGTTTTGGTCTCAATATAGCGACCGAATTTACGACGGAGATTGGGTGTCGGTATTTATATAACGACGGAATCCGCCAGAATAAGACCGTCGGAGAAAGTTAGCGACGGTCATTAATTCGGTCGGTGAGTCGAAGGTATCTTCAACCACGTTTACCGACGGTCACTGTTCCGTCGGTAAATGCGTATAATATATTTTATTTATTTTATTGTTATAGTTTTGTTGTTATAATAATGTTATATTACATATATACTTTAGTTATTTGACTTACGTTATATTATTAATTCACAAATTATTAATTTGTATATATTGTGAGTTTTATGAGAATATTAATAAATAATAAAACATATGAAGAATTCAATTTATTAACTAACAAAGAAGAAAGAACAAATCTTATGTTTCTTAATTGAAAACAAATGACAATGTTATGCTAATGTTGTGATTATCATGGATGCTCTGAACTGTTTCCCCCCCTCTTTAACAATTCCATCTCCTGCCTAAGCTGTGCCATCTGCTCCATGTGATGTCTTTCCTTGGTCATCTGCTCCATCTCCGCTCTCATCTTACTAAGCTGCTCCATCTCCTCTCTCCTCTTAGCTGCCTGCTCCATCTGCGCCATCGACTCTCTGATCTGTGAAACCTGCTCCAGCTCCGTCCTCATCTCCTCCCTGAACTGCTGAGTCATCTCTGCTCTCAACTGTTCCCTCATCTGCAGACTAATCTCGTCTCTCATCTTAGCTATCTCCTCTATATGCTGCTGACGTTGATTAAGTAGCTCCTCATTTTGATTAAGTAGCTGCTCCCTCAATGTGTCCACTGTGGCCCGGAGCTCCGAGACGTCATGAGTTTGCGATGGCCGAGCAGATGCTGCTGTACTAGAAAGAGAAGAGCGCGAATAACAGGTGTTTGCATATGAGCCCAGTCCGAATATTCTTCCACGACGGTCCCTACCACCCACGACATCAAGAAATGTCTGAGTCTCGTCCACAGGTGTTTCTTCCTGAGATTGTCGCTGAATATTTTCTTGTATTTGGTCCTGTTAGGAAGCAATCTTTACATTAGTAATTAAGGTATAATTGTTAAGAAATTATTAAAATATGTTAATTTCACTTACAT
>JANVCL010000214.1:846786-880060 GCA_026546855.1 Erythroxylum incrassatum | reverse complement strand
CTTACTTTGGAGAACTGATATCACACACATGGTCAATAAACTCTTTGCTAATATCCCTACATTTGATCTTCTATCTTCTTCGCGATTATGCAATTTCTAGACTATCTACAGTGTAACATCCCGTCCCTATAGAACCCAGATTTTAATAATGGACAAAATAGCAATGTAAGAGTTAGAAAAATTTGCATTTCATGCTCAGCAAAATGTCAGCATACATGCATGTGGATTTGAATTTTTGCACACATGAAAATAGTTGTACATGCACTTATTGACATTTCGGGTATAATTAAATTGTCATAGGATTAGTTGAAAATTTGTGGATTCGATGTTAAATAATTTTAGATGGTAGACTGAGAATTGTAGTTATACTAAATGAGTTGAATGAAATGGAGTAGAAAGACTACAAATAAAAATTGAAGTGTTGGATTTAGTGAAGGAAAATACGTTGGAGATGTTTACTAAGAATGCATAGTTAGAGAGTTAAATTTGGATTTGAGAGGACCTATCGTCTGGTGATGATATATCATCTAATGAGGATGTATCGTCTAGTGAGGACGCTTCGTCTGGTTATAACTTTCTCTAGAGTACTTAGATTGAGGTGTTCTTTAGATAGTTCAAAAGAGAACTTCAAGATCTACAACTTTCATGAAGACTTGCAAACAAATTCGATCATCTACAAGGTCAAAAATGGGACCAGACAAAAGGATCAGATGAATAGTGCACTAGACGATATACCGATTTTTGAATGATTGAGTGCTCTAGCATGCCAACCTCGCGGGGCACAGACTCTGATATCACCCAAGATGTCGGGCACGTGTCTTGCGGTAGTGGGGTGCTACATATGTGGTATCAGAGCCCAGAATTACTATCTTAAATGGGCATTTTCTGAAATATGTGTCAAGGTACATGCATTTTTGTCATGTCATAGCAGATAGCGGCAACTGATCTCCCATTTTGAGTCACATTTACATGAGCCTCATGCATGAGCATTCCTTAAGAGTTTGAGCTGTTAGAAGCACTGGGAAGAATGATGATATGATATAATGTGAGGAAATAAAGATTTATGGGTATTTTGGAAATGAGAAATAGTATCTGATTTTGTATGTCAAATAAAGGTTCAACACACTTGTATTGGTGAATGTATTATGAATATGACATCAATATTATACTGGGGTAATATATCCTTGAATGTGGGATAAATGTGAATATGTTGTTGTGGATTGATAGAGGAAAATAGAGATATGGTAGAAATGACAAGATTTAAAGTGTATAAACAAAGTTAGATGAAAACAAAATTTTCTATGATCTAAAGAGGTTGAAATTAGGCTTGGAATGGTTGTTTGATTATCATGATAAGAGTTTATGACTTAGTGTAAGAATATGTTAGTGGGATTGAAATCGAAATTTCAGGATGATTATGCATCTATGATTTCGAATTGATTGTGAACATACATAGGTATGACAAAATAATGGAAATTGGAAGGTGAGACGATGATAACGGTAGATGAAAAAGTCGTCAAGGTTAAGTCGACTGGCCTATGTGAGTGCACATCTGATAATGGAATCACCATGACAAATGAAAATATTAAGCATATGTGTATTATATGTGTGGAGATGATATAACAAGCAATCGGTGACTTATTGAATAATTACTAGTCATAGTTCCTATAGTTCAAAGTCTAAGATGAGTTAGAGTAAGACGTGAAAATGCTTATAGTGATCAATTGGGAATGAATTGAGATTGTTAATGATGTTATCATATATGATGAATTTGAGTAATAAGAAGAAGGACACGATCATGACATAATCCCTACGATCGAGGACAAGTGCAAAAGGGGAAGTGTTGTCTAGAATCAAATGAGATCAAGGTAACCTTAGGATAAGCTACTAATTGGTGAGTTGTCCTAAATTCGTCTCTAGATAAGATGTAGTGATTTTGATGGTATATACCAAGATATTAAAGTAAATAATTTGCTTAATGCTTCAATGAGCCTTATTAAAAGGGATGTTCTGATCATATAAATTATGGGATAAATTGATCTTAATGAGATATTATGAATAGCTGAAATTGATTTTCTTAAGGTACTAAGAATGGCTAACAAGTAATGGTGAAGACAATTGATTGATAAGAATTTTATGAGCGGTATTGATGAAAGTAGCAAGAAATCTTCTCTCAAAGAAGAATTTTCCTGAATTAGGTTAAGTTGATCAGATGATTCAATTTAAGAATGACCAATGAAGGAACAAATAAGAAATGAATATGTAATAAATCAAAAGGCGAATATTGGATTCATATCCTTAGCGGAGACTCAAGCATAAGAGGTAGAATATGCTACTGAGAGTATATGCATTTTGTTTGATGTAAAATATCTAACTATGTGATTGGATTATTGAATTGGAGGTGACATTATTGCTAATGTAAGAATCACTTAGGTCCACAATATATTCTGTGCAAATATGAACAGGAGATAAAAATTAGATATAAGAATAGGTTACCAACCTAGGAAGTAAAGATTGCAAATAAATTAAGTATGTGAAGAAACTAGTATGAATGAACAGACATTAGAATAAGTCAATGTGAAATAAGAGGAAATAGAATGAATTGAGAAAATCATTCGAGAAGAAGAAGTCAATTGGGAAAATAAAAAAATAACATAAGACAATAGTACCTTATTGAGGAATTAGATGCTTAAAGAATTAAGAGAACAAATCATGGGCATAAGGAAATTTGGTTTATATCTGTTGGAGTTATCAATACCCCCGACAGTATCTTGAAATTGAAAATTTAAGTGATCCAAACAAAATCAGATCAATTAGTGATGATGATCATGGATGAGATATTAAATGTATTCAAACAGTTAAGAAGAATATTTTGAATATTTAAGGAAACCTTACATATTATGAAGGTAGAAACAAATCTATGCCATTTGGATTTGGAGATTATGCAGTATATAATGAAGTTTCACATAAGAGATTAAGATACAATCTGTTGTAACAATATAAATTGATTTTTGTACGCATAGAGATAATTAAAGTCTTATGAGTTGTTTTTGATACATGGTTTAGAATTGCTATGATAGTAATTGCTTTGAGATCTTGGAGACATTAGATGTGCAGAGTCATTTCTGGAATGTACAGATCATTTAAGTTTGAGGTAAGTATTGAGTATGAAAGGATTGAATATAAAACCAAGACAATGAATAGAGTTACAGATTCTGATTGTACAAATGAATATTTTTCCGTAAAGCTAGTGTTGCATCTGATGCATTAAGCAGAAATTCCAATAGCAGTGAAGCATGAATTCAGATATTGGGATCACCAAATTTAGTGAAATAAAGAGCATAGGATTTGACCAAATTGAGGATTCAAAATCTATGAATCTTATTGAGAAATTGAAAATGAATATAAATTTTAAGTCTGAATAGGAAAGCTGTTACCTTGTGATTGAAATGAAAAGGGACGTGTATCCGATAATGATGATTGAGCAAAGAGATTGTTATCGAAGCATAATAACAACCTATGATATACATCCTTACGAATAAACCAAAATAGCTTTTGACAACTAAGAATGTAGAACTGAGTGATTACATGTTTGAGTTACCAATAGTCTTGACTGTTGGAGACATGCTTAAAGCTTATATTTCTGGAGCTCGTAGGAATATGAAATTAATGTGTAGTTCAAATTGACTGCAGGCATAACAATCTTTATATTGGTGATACCATTAGAATATTGTATGAGGTGTCATACGACAAAAGAGTTGTTCGCCCTTACATTAAATTGAAGAGGGCCAAACAGGGGGTTAAAGGCCATAATAAATTTGAGATACTGTTAGTGAGTGGAATGAATCAGTAATAAGAATAAAGTGGTTTATGAAAGAAGAATGAAAATTTAGTGGATCACCTTGAAGTTATGGAAGATAGTGAAACAAACTTAAGAGTTAAGTGTATTAGCAATAAAGAGATGAAATATTAATATGATCTGCCCAAGAGGTATTGTCGGCATGTGAAATGAAAATTTTGAGAAACCTGAATTATATCGAGAAAACTGCTAAGATAATGTGATACTTGAAGAAGTGATTAGGGTAAGGATTAATTACATTGATCATGGTCAATTTGAAGACATTATTCGGGTGATGAAATTATGTGGGAAATAGAGAAGCATATGAGGAAATAACATCCTACCTTATTGATCAATCAGATGAGAATTTCAGGGACGAAATTTATTAAGGGAGAGAAATGTAACATCCCGTCCTCATATTAAAGGTTAGAACCTAGATTTCAATAATGGAGAAAATAGCAATGTGAGAGTTAGAAAATTTTGCATTTCATGCTCAGCGAAATGTCAGCATACATGCATGTGGATTTGAATTTTTACACAAATGAAAATAATTGTATATGCACTCATTGACATTCCGGGTATAATTGAATTGTCATGGTTTAGTTGAAAATTTGTGGATTCGATGTTAAATAATTTTAGATGGTAGATTGAGAATTGTGGTTATAGTGAATGAGTTGAATGAAATGGAGTAGAAATACTAGAAATAAAAATTTAAGTCTTGGATTTAGTGAAGGAATATATGTCGGAGAACTTTACTGAAAATGTATAATTAGAGAGTTAAATTTGGATTTGAGAGGACGTATCATCTGGTGAGGACGTATCGTCTAGTGATGACGTCATATTGTCTGGTGCACTGTTCATCTGATCCTTTCATCTGGTCCCATTTTTGAACCTGTAGACAATCGAATTTGTCTTCTAGGTCTCATAAAAGTTGTTGATCTTCAAATTCTCTTTCGAACCATCCAAAGAACACCTCAATCTGAGTTCTCTAGAGATCTCTAGAGAAAGTTATGACCATTTTCCAATTCGTCTAACCTTCGTCTGGGTTCATCTGATCCTATCGTCTAGTCCCACTTTTGACAATGCAAATGATAGAATTTGTCTTCAAGGTCTTCACAAAAGTTTTAGATCTTGAAATTTCCTTTTGAACTATATAAAGAACTACTTAATCCGAAATCTCTAGAGAAAGCTATGCCAATTGTAAGATATCTTCTATGTACTATTCATAACCTTCTTCTGGTCACTGTTCATAATGTATCGTATGGTCCAATTCTTACCCTTTATATGACAAAATCTCACTTCAATGTCTTCATAAAAGTTGTAGATATTGAAGTCATCTTTCTAACCCTTTAAGAATGACCTTTATCTGATATCCCTAGAGCATGTTATGTCTTTTGTACCAAAATAGGTTCAATATGGTTGAGGGCAGAACCTTGTTTGATTTCCTTCCGCCATAACTTTGTCATCCGATGTTGAAATGACTTAATTCTTAAACCAATAGATTCATAAGACATTGAATTAATTCTCCACCAAAAACACATAGGTTTCTAAATTGATTTGGTTGGTCAATTTAAGATGGAAATGTGATGGTGCTGAAGTATGATAATTGATAGGGACTAATTTACTGAACATACTTCAGTGTTTTGATTATATATGGATCTATAGGATTCCGAATGAGATGATTTTTGATTTGGAGTAAACTAGAGACATAAGAATACAAATCTTCTGAATAAGTCAAATTGTGATTCAGCTTCTAAGATGTTCAATTTTCAGGATGGAATTTGTGCATAGTATACTATTTTGGACAAGAGCAGTCCAAAAATATTTGAAGTATATCTTTCAAATCACTGAATTAAATTGACTGATTTTGGTGTCAATGGAGATGCAAGACATAGGAGAACATGTTTCTAGAAGAAAGTGTGACAAAATGACTTCAGTATCAGAACATGGAAAGTTGACCCGAAATGATGTTTTTATGGGAAAAATTTGAAAGTGAGTAAGGGGTTATGATTTATGATTTCAGTGGTTTTATTAAGTCATAAACTTAAGTATAAATCATACTTAAGTGAGTTTTAATAAGGGGAAGTGAATAAGTGGTTAAGAAATGGACAAGTATCCAAGCTTTAAAGTTAAGCTTTAATAACCTTGAAAGACAAGCTGTTGTCCTTGTCTTTATCCTTCTTGAAGCTTCTTTCCCTAGTTTTTCTTAAACATAGAGTTTCTCATCAAATCTACACCATAATAAAATCTTAGTTCTCCCTTTTCACTACCATTTCCTCTTTGTTATTTCTTTCTTCTACCCCAAGAAAAACCGAACCCCTTGTCAACTTTCAAGTTGATATATGTGGTTGCATGAGGGATTCGGGTTCACGTGATTGCTGCAGATGTTGGAACTTCAAACAAGTAAGCTTGTTATGATTATGTATTTTTGTATGAGCTGAAGCATGTATCGTGAGTTCACTGTAAAATGGTTGGGAAACAGTGATATTCATATTTGCTGGAAAGTGAGTGAGAAAATTGGGGTATACCGTATTTGTTGATTTTCTGTGGATTTGATGACCGAAATGTTATGAGATAGTGTTAAACTAGTTTTGGAGTTGAAAGATCAACAAAATTGTGTATGTGATGAGAACAGAAAAATTTGGAGAAATGATTATGTGAATGCTCTGTCATGTTGATGAGTGTTAGAGTGTTTTTAGAGATAATTAAAAATGAATTTAGAGTTAAGAGATAGGTGTATGGTGATGTCTGAGATGAGAATGAATGTTTTAAAATGAAAGTTTGAGGAAGAAATCAAGAAAATGCAAAAGTTGAAAATGCAAAAAATGTGAAGATGTTATGCGTGAATGTGATTTTCTGTCTTTGAAGATTATGGAAAGAAAATGATGATAGATTTTGAGTTGGTTGTGATAAGTTAAGCTGAAATGAAATAGGAATGAAGAGGAAATATTGAGTTTTAAAGCAGAAAGTTGATAGTGACACATAAATGTATATAAATACTTTGTTTTCCCTCTTCGCTAGTCACATACGGGTATATATGGGAAAATTTGTGGATGAGTTATTGATATCAAAGTACCAAAGGATTAAGGTTGTGGTTCAAAGAACTGATGAGTGACTAAGTTATGAAATAAGAATGAGCATAAGATATGAAGTTTGTTAAAGTACTCGGGATTGTTATTGAGCATGCATTGTACATAATCCATTTATACAATTGGGCATAAATAAATGCTTATAAGTGTGCAATTATTAATGTGAGTGCAACGTCTGTCTTACATAAATGGGTTGTACAGGTTAAGTGTCTACATTCAGGCGTTTCCAGAATTTGGAAGCAAATGTTAATCTGGAGCATACTGTGAGTAGACCTAGATGGTCTCATTTTATTGTTTGTTTTGTTTGAATTTTTGTATTAATTGACTACTGAATGTCTATGTAAGTGTGACTGATTGTGTTGGTTTTTAGACAGGAGGTCCGATGATTGTGATGCTTGGTTGATATATTGAAGTGTTGCTTGTATGTGAATGAGATGAACTAAGTGTACATAATTTGATGATAAATGTGTCTGGAATGTGTATTTGCATGTAAGTGAAAAGTGATACTCAACTTAATGTTAAATGCTGGACTATGGTCCGATGATATGTGAATGTGAGTGAATGAGAATATGCAAATGTGATTGAGGCATTCCATTTCATGAATGCATGAAATATAATGGCGGTTGTGATCAGAGTAGTCACCGATCAGAGTTTAAAGCTCGACGAGTGAAAAGGAGTCTCGAGCTCAAAAGTGATTAAGAACCTAAGGCTCAGTATGTAAAATGAGCCCTATATCCCCTCAAGCGGATAAAGGACAGTTATTAATGAGCCTAATATCTAATGGATACGAGACAGCTTAAGCACTCAGTCACAATAAAGTAACAAATGAAAAGTGAGTCTCTTATGTACTACATATGCATAATATGAATGATTAAAGTGTATTGAATGTGGAGTGTGAATTGTTGTGAATGTGAATTATGTGTTATATGACTGGGTGAGCCATCGATGATGGTCACTCATTAAGCTCGCAAAACTCACCCAAAATTTGCAAATATTTTTCAGGATTAGAAGAATACCTCATTAGGCAAATGGGAGTATATCTACAGCATATAAGCGAGGGATAGAGGTCGGGATCAGTTCACACCTGTATTGTATTTCTTTATTTTTGTACTAAATTGTATATTCCGCAACTTTTGTATTGAATAATGTATTCTGAAAAGTTTTGCACAATATGTATTTGAATTATGTTATAACAGAAAGACATTATGTCTAAAGTGTTTTATATTTGTGAAAGGGCCCTAATGGATATTGAAAGTTTTGTTGCCTATATTGTTATGATTGAAAATGTTTATGAATAAAAGTAGGCCCGAATTGATTATTACTTCCACAAATGTTTGTTGTTGTTTCAAAAAATATTTATACCAAATTTTGAATGATTGAGTGCTCTAGCATGCCACCTTCGCGGGGCATGGACTCGGATATCACCCAAGATGTCAAGCACGTGTCTTGTGGGAGTGGGGTGCTACATACAAGAATTGTTGCATCAACTCCAATAAGTTTCCACAGGTCTTGACCTTGAAGAAAGGCCTCCACACACATTCTCCAATACTTTTAGTTTGTCTCTACAAGTTTCTTAACTCCAAATTGTGCAGTTGAACTATTTCCTCCATTTGTGACCTCTATTGCTCCAAACTTAAACAAGCTTTCCTTTCACACACACTTCCCCAACAAGATAGACTTGATAGACAAGAAGTTAAATGAATAAAGGCCTTAACCCTGCTCTGATGGTATGAAACATAAAAAAGCAAATCAATAATTAAAAAGGCCACACGAAGAAAAGCTATAACTGGAAATTGGAAAATCAATAACTGAAGAATGAAAGATTACAATAATATTTTTGGATCTGTGTATTAGACCTCAATAATAACATCTATTCAAAAGGAAGACTACACTAACAACTTACCACAAATTTCTCTATCCACTTGACCACTATTAAACTGAAAGTTTGGATATATTAAAAACAAACAAACAAAACAGTAAAGCTACTCCCAGCGTGGACTACTCCACTTACACGAAAAGGACCCACATTATTTGACTTGCTAAAATAAAAACAAACACATAATATCACTTTATCAATAAGTTGGACTAATTTTTGACATCTTCTTCTTTCTTTTTTCTTCAATGACTACTTCTCATATTTCTGCTCTCCCAAACATCACACATAAGCTATTTATTAAATTAAATCTTTCCAATTATCTTGTTCGGAAGGCACAACTTTTGTTTCTTTTACATAGTGATGATTTAGCAAATTATGTTGATGGCACTTGCATGGCTTCACCTCAACAAATTAATGATCAATCAAATCCATCTTATCTTGATCGGTATAAAAAAGATCAATTAGTTCTTAGTTAAATCATTGGCTCTATCAGTAAGAGCTTTATTCCTCAAGTTATTGCTTTCTCCAACTCTTATGAAGCATGGCAAAAATTAGTAATACATATGCTTCGAGTTCTACGGCACAGACACAAACCATTAAATCAAAATTCTTTAAGCTAATAAAGGAACATAGTGATTCTATTGCTCAATATACTCATTGAACGAAAGAAATGTTTGATCAATTGGCAACAGTTAATAATTGTGTCATGGAGGATGATTTGGTTTAGGTTGTTATTAATGGGTTAGGTCTAGCATATAGACCCTTTGTTTGGTCTCTAGAAAATCGTTTAGATGTCATTTCTTTTGATGATTGTATGGATTATTGCCTAGTGAAGAGGAGAATCTCGCTTCTGAAATATATAAGAAGCCACTTATACAACCTACATCTCACTATATGAATTCAACGAATATTTATCTCATGGTAGAGGTGGAAATCAAAGTGATCGCCCAAGGTAGAGGACATTCCAATGTTGGTACCTTTTTTGGTGGCAATTTTCAATCTCTACATGAGCTTCTTCACAATTCTTACATAACTGGCAATTCAATAGATAATATTTAGTGTCATAATTGTAACAAGTTTGGTCATATCTTTAGGCAATGTCCCTCACCAAATCATAGAGTTACTGATTCACGATAACAAAACTTAAACCTTTCCAATCTCTACTGTTTCTTGTTTCACCTGCTCCACTAGTTTATTATCAACTTTAGGTATCTGCTTCCCTCCTTTCTACAAATTAAACCCCCACAACAAGGACTAATGATAGGATTATGTTCTTAAAGATTGTGGTGAAGGGAGATGTTATAAATGTGGTGTGTGCTTATGCACCCTAAGTAGGATTGGACGAGCAAATAAAGCATCATTTCTAGGAAGAGCTACATAAGGTGATTAAGCAAATACCTCCCAGCAAGAAAATTATGCTAGGTGGAGATTTCAATGGTCATATAGGATCAACCTCGGATGGTTACTCAAGAACACATGACGATTTTGGCTACGATGAAAGGAATGATAGTGGGATAACATTGTTGGATTTCATGGTAGCATTTGAATTGGTGATAGCCAATTCTTTCTTTAAGAAAAACGAGGAGCACCTAGTGACTTTTAAGAGTAGAACCATAAAGATTTAGATTGACTACTTCCTAATAAGACAGAGTGATTGATCTTATTGCAAGGTGATACGTAGTGCTTGTGTGTCAACTCAACATAAATTGATAGTTTTAGATCTTTTTATTAAGGATTGGAGGAAGAAGAGAAGTACTAAAAGGTGCACCAAAATCAGATGCTGGAATTTGAAAGGGGTTATGGTGAAACAATTTAAGGATAGGGTAATTTATAATGAAGACTGGAGTTTGGTAGGAGATGCTAACCAGATGTGGGAGCGAGTTGCAACTCTTCTAAGGAATTCAGCGATAAAGATCTTGAGTACTTCCAAAGGGTTGAGGGGTAGTAAGAGGGAGTCTTAATGGTGGACTGAGGATGTCTAAGAAAAGTTAAGGTCAAGAAGGCTGCTATGGGATAGCTCCATAAAGGTGGAGAGAGTTAGTAATAGAGAAAGGTATAAAGTGACAAAGAAAGAGGCAAAGATGATAATCTCATAAACTAAAAATAGATTTTACGAGAAACTTAAGAAAAGAATTTTTTTTAAGTTAGAAAAAGCTAAGGAACAAAAAGCAAAAGATTTTAATCAAGTTCGTTGTGTAAAAGATGAAGCAAGATATGTGCTTGTAGTTGAAAATGACATCAAGAGTAGATGACATAGGTACTTATATAACCTTTTTTTAATACAGGCGTAGAGGATAACATCCTTCTAGGTGACCTTGGCTTGTCTGAGAGGGTTCATAATTATACTTGCTATCAACCGATTACAAGGGATGAAATTCAAAATACGTTAAGGGAGATGAAGGGTGGTAGGGTAGTAGAAAGATGAGATACCCATAAAAGTATGGAAGTGCTTAGGTGAAGACGTATTACTTGGCTAGCTGAGCTTTTTAATGTGATCCTGCAATCTGCCAAAATTTTGAACAAGTGGAAATTTAATATGGTAATTCCTTTATTCAAGAACAAAAGGGACATCCAAAATTGTAACAACTATAAAGGCATAAAATTACTTAGTCACACTATGAAGTTAAGGGAGAAAGTGATCAAGAAGAGAATAAGAAAGGATGCTTTTATCTTGGAAAACCAATTTGGTTTTATGCCAGGAAGGTCTACAACAGCCTTGCATCTTCTTAGAAGGTTAATGGAATAATACAGAGAAAGACAACGTAACCTACACATGGTTTTTATTGATTTATATAAGGTGTATGATAGGGTTCTAGAGGAAAAAATGTGGTGGTGTTTAGAAGTTAAAAGAGTTCCGATGACTTATATACAAATTATTAAGGATATGCACGAAGGTGTAAAAACTAAAGAAGGGACGATAGGAGGGGACATAGAGCATTTTTCTATAGATATTGGGTTACATCAAGGTTTTGCTTTGAGTCACTTTCTGTTTGCTGTAGTAATTGATGAGCTCACCAAGAACATACAAGGGGATGTGCCTTGGTGTATGTTATTTGCTGATGACATTGTTTTAGTAGATGAGACAAAAGAGGAGGTCAATACCAAGCTTGAACTTTGGAAGGACGCATTAGAATCAAAGAGTTTTCGATTAAGTAGGACTAAGCTTGACTATGTGGAGTGTAACTTTTCAGGACGTAGGGCGGTTACAAATGTGGAGGTAAAGATTGGCTCAGTAGCTATCCCACAAAAGGAGTGTTTTAAATATTTATGACCTATCATCTAGAGCAACGGAGAAATTGTTGAAGACATAGTTCATAGGATCATATCAGGATGACTTAAATGGAGAGGTGCTTCCGAAGTTTTATGTGACAAGAAGATATTATTCAAGTTTAAAGGCAAATTGTATAGTTTAGTAATTAGGTTGACCATGCTCTATGAGCAGAGTGTTGGCCCATCAAACAAATTCATAGTCATAAGCCAATGGTGACAGAGATGAGGATGCTTCGTTGGATGTGTACCTTATTAAAAGGGATAAAGTTAGGAATGTAATGGTAAGGAACAAAATAAAAGTAGCTAATATTATAGACAAATTAAGAGAGACAAGGCTTAGGTAGTTCGATCATGTTAAGAGGAGACACCCAGATGCTCCTGTGAGAAGATTCGAGAAGATTATACTTAGAGATTGTAAGAGCAAAATAGGGAGCCCTAAGAAAAATTGGAGGGAGGTGATCAAGAATGATTTGCTAATGTTGGACCTTACCGAAGACATGACCCATAATAGAAAACTTGGACGTGCTAGGATTCAGGTAAAGGATCTCTCATAAAGAGATTTTGGTAGCTTTCGTATATCTTTTACCTATTGACTATTGTAGTTGGCCTGAGTGGTAATTATGTATTACTTGTATTATTATTATTATTATTATTATTATTATTAGAATATTTCGTATTCTCTTTAGCGATATTAGTATCATTATGTGTATGATTATTAGTGTTACTATGATTTTTACTTTTAATAATATTTTATTTTATTTTATCTCTTTTATTTCTTTTAATATTACATATTATTCCTTTTATTTTTAACTATTTATCTTTTTCTGTAATATTTTTATTTTTATTTTTATTTTTATTTCATTCATTTATTTATTTTCTTTTTTAATTTTATAGTTATTTATTTATATTTTATTTGTATTTCATTTGTATTTGTATTTGTATTTATATTTATACATGTAGATTATTTGAAAATAATCTCTCTATTAATTAAGAATATGGCTATATACCAGTAGATCATTTTAGACCCTGCATCCAATGAGATATATACTAGACGGTATTGTTATTGTTATTGTCCACCTTGCCCACGTTTAAAGCCTCTCAATCTGGATTTAACCTTCCTGACGGCTTTCAGTCCAGAAAAGAAGATTCAAGAAAGAAATTGTCAACGTTCTTACATCATTCAATTTTATATGCTTTACCTTTCTGTTCTCAACATTTTTCATAGGATATATTACCTAAAATTTTAAATTTCTAATTAAAAATTTGAATACTTACGAAAAATTCATACAAATATCGTTTATCTCACTCAATCTTTGAAAATTATTGCACAACTTATTAGAAATAAAGTAAGAAAATATTCAGTTTGAATTCAGTTAGATCAATTTGAATAATAAATCAAAAAATAATGAGTGATATCAACTTGAGGTTATTATATAAAAGGTGAAGTAGTTAGTAATATTAATAGCATTATCAGGCAAGTTGTTTCACAAAGTCATCTATATTTCTGGTAGTAATCACCAATTAAAACCAAGGCCCTTCCTTTGGTTGCTTCCTCTTTAATTGGCAGTGTCACAAGCTTGCCTCCAACAAACCAAGTTTTGCTGCTTGGATAGCCTAGTTCAATGCAGGTTTGAGGCCAAAGTTTCTGACCAGAAGATCTGGGAACTACCAACCTGCTTTATGGGACTATAGTTATATCTTTATCTTTATTCTCTAATATTTTATTTTTATTTCAATTATTTATTTAATTTTTTAAGTTTTATGTTATTTATTTATATTTTATTTGTATTCTTTAATCATAACAGTCACAAAGTCTTCTGATGAAATTGTCATAGGGCGGCGAAACATTTTTTCCATAACAAGCAATAATTGGTGGCTTAAGCAAGAAAAACATGTCCTGGAATAGTTTTCGAAAGCTACGTGAAAGTCCAATCGAAAGGTTGAGGAGATATATGATAAAAATGAAACAGTTACTACCAGAGTAACGATAAAAAAAATCCAAGATCCTCCAGATTTTCTTCCACGAAGATGTCCAATACACCAGATAGTGATGATCCAAAAAAATCCAAGATCCTCAAATTTTCTTCCACGAAGATGTCCAGTACGCTACGCTCAACCAAACCGAAAAATCGAAGGGAGTTAATTATTTTGTAAACTTATTTGACATCAATAAAATAAAAGTAAGCAAAATCGAAATAATAAAAATACTAAAAATTTGGTAACACAGTTCAGCACACCTTGTTTATATCTGTGGCATCAATAAAATAAAAATAAGCAAAATCGAAATAATAAAAATACCAAAAATTTGGTGACGCAGTTCAGCACACCTTGTTTATATCTGCGGGACCTTCACTTAGTTTAATAACTTTCACCGAAATACAATATATTTACTTAAAGCTTTACTGAACCGACCCACTCAACCCTTATCACTGTCTCTCAGCCTCACTTCTCGTGAAAACATTTTACACCCAATAACACAATCAACTTGTGTTAACCTCGTCAGAGAATTTTTCTAAATAACTTTTACTCAAAATAATAATAAATAAACGTAACTCAAGTATTTAAAAAACTAATAGTTGAACAACGAAATACACGAGACAAAAGAAAAACATCCCTATAGATTTATCTTATCAAAATAATCTAGCTGAAAACCTTTTTCATAATTGATTCGTTCTTCACAAGAATACGTTACGGTGTAGCTTCAAGTAATAACTAGTCTTTACATCACTGAAGATTATATTCACCTTGCTGACCAAATAACTTCACCATGGCTGATGTATCAAAATACGTTAATCAGCTGTATTTATTAACATACGCAGCAACCAGTATATATCTTCAAAGACGCATGAAAACCTTCTATTTCGAAAACACACGGACGACAGTTGTTGTTGCTGCACACGCTGCACTTCGTTTCTTTTTCACTTACGTGTTTCAATAAACTTGTATATGAATTAAGTATGTGAAGAACACATCCATTCCAATGAGATCGACGTGAGATGGGACTTCTACCTTGATTTAATGATGGGTGTAAAAACCACGTCATTTCAAACATATAACAACTTCATTCTTTTAATTTCATCAATTCACAAAAACCCGTAAATTTAGATTTTATATCTTCAATTAAAATGTCAAAATTAAATAAAAGATACCATTACCATTGTTTTTCTTGCATTGTCCATGTTGCCCACCACAGAGATCTTATGCAGATTATGCTGCTCGGGCAGTTCCTTTCCATGCCTCTCAATCTGGATTTAACCTCTGTGAAAAAATTGCCATCCTTTTTTCACAATTCCATTTTATATGCTTTACTTTTTTGTTCTCTATATTTTTCATAGAATATATTACCTAAAATCTTAAGATTCTAAACATTTTTAAAATAAAATTTAAATACTTATGATAAATTCATACAAATAGCGTTTATGTTACTTAATCTTTGAAATTTCTTGCACAACTTATGTAAAGAACTTAAATCACTTTCAATATGAAGATAATGATACATACATGTAATAATTAGCATAAGAGTTTAAGTCATTTAAATTTCATTTAAAATAAATAATTATTTAAAAATTAAGATTAGGAAGTAAATTTCTCATTGAAAATGATTAAAATTTTCTTAATTAAGACATATTCTTAAAACTATATAAAAAAAGGGAAGTTAACAATAAATTAGAAATTAAGTATAAAATATTCGCATTTAATTAAATTAGATCAACTTGTGGTTATTGTATAAAAGGGCAAGTAGTGACTAACAATAGTATTATCAGGCTATTTATTTCACAAAGTCATCTATATATATCAAGTAGTAATTGCTAATTATTCATTTCCTGATCAAAACTAAAGCCCTACCTTTGGTTGCTTCCTCTTTAATTCGCAGTGTCACAAGCTTGCCTCCAAGAAACCAAGATTTGTTGCTTGGATCATCAAACCATAGTTGTTTTCACCAAGTGCGATGCAGGTTTTGGCCAAAGGTTGTGACCAGACCATAACCAGAAGATCTGGGAACTACCAACCTGCTTTATGGGACTATAGTTATATCCAGTCACTAAGAAGTGATTTCATGGTACTGTTTTCTAGTTGCTATGATTCTCTTTTCGATGGTGTCTGTTAAGATATATATAATATATATCTTTTATTTAATTTTGATATCTTAATTCAACATGCAAGATATTAATTGAATAATAACTTAGATAAATCTATTGTATTTTAGTGAAAATAATTAAGCTAGATTAGGGGTCACAAATATAGGCAAAATATTCTGAATGTGTTACCAAATTTTTGACGTGTTTTTACTATTTTATTTTTTATTATTTTTATTTTTATTTATGCTACAGACGATTACAGTAAAATTAAAAAATTTGTGAAACTACTACCGGTACAGTTTTTAACTGTCGATGCCACTTATAGTTTCTACTTGTTTTTGCAGGAGGAGTCGTACAAAAAACAGAACGACAAGCTCAAGGAAGATGTGAGAGCAATGCTTGGGAATAGAACAATGAATCGCTTAGATCAGCTAGAACTGATTGACACGATTCAGAGACTTGGGTTTGATTATGTTTTCGAAAATGAGATAAGAACCATATTGGAGGTAATTTACAAGGATAAGAATCATAGTAATGCCTCCACGAACAGTGACTTGTATACTGAAGCTCTTGAGTTCAGACTCCTGAGACAACATGGCTTTAAGGTTCCGCAAGGTACGAGAAATATTTCCAATAATGCGCAGTAAGCTCTACATCATCAATCTAATATAAGGAATAAATCGCAGAGATTTTCAACAGCTTTAAGGATAGTGAACAGAACTTCAAAGCATGTCTGTGTGAGGAAAAGAATGGATTGCTGTCTCTGTACGAGGCATCGTTCCTCATGGAAGAAGGTGAGAGCATCTTGGAGGATGCAAAAGATTTTGCAGAGAACCAACTGAAAGAGTATGTGAACCACAACAAAGGCGATTACATTTCCTTGTTAGCTAGTCATTCCCTGGAGCTCCCATTGCATTGGAGAACGCCAAGGATGGACGCCATGTGGTACATGGATGTGTACCAGACTAAACAATCCATGAAACCTATGCTTCTCGAGCTTGCGAAAATGGAGTACAACAGGCTTCAGGCAGTTCATCAGGAGGATCTGAAACGAGCATCAGAGTAAGCTCTTGTTCCTATGCGTTCGACATAGTAAAATCGAAACAACTAACTTTTCAAAAGGTTCTGTTTGCTTTTCTTAAGGTGGTTTCTTCACACGGGCTTTAAAGAAAAACTACCCTTTGCAAGAGATAGGATAGCTGAGTGCTTCGTGTGGGCAACTGGGATTGCAATGGAGACTTGGTATAGTTATTACAGAACAGAGTGCACAAAACAAGGTCAAATCATTACAACAATTGATGACATTTACGATGTTTATGGCACCTTGGATGAACTTGTGCTCTTCACCTCTGCCCTTGAAAGGTTAGTGTAACCGGCTCTATGTTTAAATTGAATCAACAACAATTCTAATATGGGTTTATCAGAATCGATAAATGGGATATTTTTGTTTGGTTTCAGGTGGGATATAAAAATGATGAACGGGCTTCCGTATTACATGAAGCTAACTTTCTTTGCCCTAGTCAATTACGTAAATGAAGTGGCTTACGCTGTTCTTCGGGATCATGGAGTTGACATCACCTACTGTCTCAAGAAATCAGTACAGAACTTTTTCTTTATCAGTCTTAATTTGCAGATCGGAATTAAGTACATGTATCTTAATTTGGCTTTCTGTTTCTTTTAGTGGATAGATTTATGCAAATCTTACTTACTGGAGCACAAGTGGTATGTCGCTGGATATAAGCCGACACTGCAAGAGTATTTGGACAATGCATGGATATCTATAGGCGGTCCTGTGATTCTAGTCCAGTCTTATTTTCTAACAGCAAATCCAATCACAGACAAGGCTTTGGAATCACTCAAGGAAGAAGGATACCCGAATGTTTTCAAATGGTCGTCAATGATTTTGAGGCTAGCAAACGATCTTGGAACATCTTCGGTATTGAAAACCTAAAATTTTCTGTTTCTGTTCATCCTCTACAGGTTCTTCTGTAACATTTTTTTATCTTCTTTTTTTTTGGATATCTTTAAACAGCACGAGTTACAAAGAGGTGATGTACCGAAATCAGTCCAATGCTGCATGCACGAAACAGGAGCTTCTGAAGAAGAAAGTCGTGAACAGATACATTATCTGATGAGTGAGACATGGAAGAAGATGAACAGAGACGGCGCAAGCGATACTTCGTTTTCCAGAGACTTTGTTCGAATGTGTATGAACCTTGGAAGAATGGCTCAGTGTTTCTACCAACATGGAGATGGATTCGGCATTGTTGATCGTGAAACTAAGGATCGTTTCTTGGAACTACTTGTTCAGCCTGTGTAGTATACCAGCTGGGTTTCCGACTTCACGGAAGAGGAGAAGAAAGAAGAGAAGCAATAGAAGAAGAAGAGAGCGCAGAACTAGGGATAAAATAAATGAAAACCATTACAGAAATAAACTGATGCTTGCAAGGTTAGTCTTGTATTTTTTAGTGGGCCTCCAGTCTTGTAGTTGATTTCTTAAGTCCAGTCTCATAATGGGTTCATAACACTTTCATAATATCCTTGTATTCCTATATTGAAATGGGGTTGGATCATTTGATAATCGAGGATTAGTAACTATTTACGGTGATGGATATTATAAATAGTTAAAAATTACATTATATTTTATAAAACAAAATTTTTATTTTATAAATGTGATAATTGTGACCAGTTAAATTCTAAATTTATTTACATCATTAATTACAAAATTGTAAGAAATTTGAAGCAAAACTTAAATATGAACGATGCCGAAAAAAGATAAATCTAAATCAACTTTACTGGAGAAGAATTTAGGTTCATGTTGAAATTTTAAGTATAGGAATATTTAATACAAAATTTAATTTAAAATAATTTTAAAATTTTACTAAATAGCCCTCCTATTTTTTAAAGTTTTCAATGTTGACTAATATTTGGCCGGTATTTTATCGGCCGGTACTATGCAAAATTGCCAGTACCGACCAGTACCTTTAAATATAGTTTTGTAATATTTTTTTGACCAATATGGTACTAAACTCGTAACTTTGATTCCAACCCCTTAAAACTCGAATTAAAATTGGAAAAAAATTAAAATTCCAAAACAAATATAAGTTCAAATATTACTTAAATTTTTCAGTTTGAGTCCATCAAATTTATCATAATTAGTTAGACTTAGAAGATAATTATCAAGTTTACTTTTAAGTTTAATCGATTTTAGTTTGACTCGTAAATTTTATAGTTGGTTATATCCATTCAAATTTATCGTAATTAATTAGATTTAAAAGATAATTATCAAGTTTAAATTTAAGTTTAATCAATTTAAGTTTGGCTCGTTAATTTCAGATTTAGATTTAGGTATATCGAATCCAAACTAATTTGATATCCCTATGTTTAACTCATGAAAAAATAAAAAACATACGTTATTTTGGAAGTGAAGTTTGGGCATACCTAGGGCTAGGTTCCAAGGTTGTTCGCCAGCCTGGACATCATCGATGAACATACTGCCTTAAGCTATCAACTTCTCTCTCTGTAATTGAAGTTACTGACGTCAAATAACTGTGCAAAAGTACCACAGGACCAGTTATAGATATCCAAGCATTGCCCAAGTACTCTTCCAAGGGTCAAATAAGTGTGCAATAGTACCACAGGACCAGATATAGATATCCAAGTACTCTTCTAGGGTCGTTGGTGTGTGCCCGTCGAAGTATCATCTTGACTCCACCAAGTAAGCTTCACATAGATACATCCGCTGAATTGCATTGGTATGATCATAATTCCACATAGAGGGTTGGTAACGCCTAGGGACTTCTTGATCGTTGATTCTGTGATTTTTTGTTTTATATGCATATGATCAGATCTTGCTTAACATAATCTATGTAGCTATGTTTCGATCATTTAATTTCTAACATTGATACATAACCTATGTATGCGTAATATATAATATGTTTTGGGCTTCTGTTTTTTTTTTCGTTTCTGATTTTGTTGTTATCACTTATGTATGTTTCATTTGTTTTTCTCGTCTGTTTTGACTATTGGGAAATTAGTGATGTAAGTATTCAACAATAACAAAGCCATTCCAAATGAAGAAGGTTTTGGTGTTGTTGATGAATATATATATAATGGATATGTAATTTGGATATATATATGACCATGTTTAACAAGGTCAGAGAATTAAATCACTTCCCGGTTAGTTCTAAACTTATTTTTTAAAGGGTTAATTATTAAAAAAACTTAAATTTTTTTTCAATTTTTTAATTATAATTTAAACTTTAAAAGATAGCAATAAAATATCTACACTTTCAATTTTTTTTCAATTTTAGTTCAAACTTTAAAAAGTAACAATACAATACTCAAACTTTCATTTTTTGTTCTCATTTTAAATATTCAAAAATAAAATTTATAAGAATCCATTTATAAATTCTATATTTTAAATTATAATTGGTAAGTAATTATTTGTATATTAATTCATAAGTTTATAAGTCACAAATTATAATTAGTTTGTAAGTGAAAATACGAAAGGACGTAATTTCACGAAAATTATGCTTTAACCGTTGAATTGTATCTGTAGTTGCTTGATATAAAGCAACTATGTTAGCAACTGTAAATTTTCTAGCACAAACGAAAATAGAAAAATTAAACACGAAATAAACAAAACAATACCTAAGATTTGATAACATAGTTCAGCACAAATTGCGTACATTTGCAGGACCCTCACTCAGCTTAATCACTTTCACCAAAGAACAACATTAATTTTACTCAAGACATTACAGAACCGACTCATCCAACCCTTGACATTATACATCGTTCTTACAACTCGTGAAAGTAAATCACTCTCAATAGTACGACCACCTCGTTCTAACCTCAATAAAGAATTTTCACAATAACGTTTGACAATAAAGATAAGAATTAAATAACTTAAATGATTTAAACAATAAAGACATAAACAAGGACAACACTTAAAATAGAAAATGCAGCTTGTCAACAAAAAATAGGAAATTATCTATTGAAAATTTTAGTGTGAACTTTCGATATTTTCACTAAAACATCTCACGTATAACAGAACAAAAATTACCAAACAAACAAATGTTTCATCATTGCGCTGCAAAAATACACGAAAACTGCCGGAGGTTCTCACTCCAAATATCAACGAAGACAACCTGAAAAAATTACATAACTCAAGGGAAAATACAGCTACTAGATATGGATGGAATCACCATAAAATCAACTGCCAAAGATAACCTAAGATCCCCAAAATTACTGATGTCAATGTACTTATCGTTTTTCCATCAAAAAATAGCAACAATACAGCTCTAAAAATTCATGCAATAGAGAAAGAAACACAAATGTCCAATGTAGATGAAAAATTCCGAAAATCTTCATATGGATTAGATAGATAGGATTACCGAAAAAGCCTGTCAAGAAGAGTTCAAAAAGTCACAAAAAATCTACATCTTCAAATAGACAATTCATGAGTAAACAATAACTGTTAACCACCTACTCGGGTCCATCACACAAATCCTAAAACATAATGCAATAATCTGATTTCACCAAAACCGCAGAAACATCACAATTGCAAACGACGGTTGCCATCTACATATTTTCATCTAAATATGCACTGCAAGCTTCTAAGAAACTTGACATTTACTATGCTTTTATCTTAATGACTTGTCTGTATGTCATCCATATTGTAACGTTGCACTTGATTTAGACATCAATGTGGCTAAGACATTGAGAAATTTCGGAATCCAAAACCATCTACTTATGGATATGTAATGTAGACATCTCAACCAACTAGCCATGTTTGATAAGATCGGAGAATTGAATCACTTCTTGGTTATATTTAACTTTATTTCTTGAAATCAAGATTTAATCGAATCGACCGAACTTAGTTGACTAATTTGTGCAAATGTTGACCTTAATTTATTAGAAAAATCTAAGAATTGAATCATTGAGATTAAGAATGAAATTAATAATTTGATTCAAAATTTAGAATTAACTTGGACTATCTATCTATCTATCTATCTATATATATAATTGATTAAAATAATATTTATTTGATTTTTAAATCAAATTATTTTGATTGGTTATAAAGAGAAGTTTAACGTTTCAAATAGGGGTGACAATTAGACCTAGACTATGGTGTTTTTAATTGGATCTAAACCTGAACAATTCAGACCTATGCTTAATTACAAAATGTATTATTTTATATTTTTAATTTTTTGAAAATTATTTTAAAAAGATTGACCCCTAATTTCAAATTTTTGAGTGAGCCAAACTTTAGATCTCTAATTAGGACTCAATTTACGATGACTATGTTTTTGTTTTATATAACTTCGGATCATATTAAAATTGAAAATAAAAAATCGATCCAATAAATGAGCTTAAACTTTGAAGGCATATTCAAAACACAGACAATGTAAGTTACAATTTCAAACTTATACTTACTTATTCAAGCAAAGTCAATCACAAGCCTCTAAAAGTTTTTTCAAAAACTAGAACTTCGAACCTGTACATTGTTATCTCTAATTTCATTCCAAGCAATCTACTAACCTCACATGTCTCCAGGAACAAGAACATATCAAACACTCTCAGGAGGAAAAACGAAGAATACTATGTGAGTGAAGAGCAACATTAACAACCCTCAAAAAAACAGAAGCGAAGAGTACTCCACCCCAACATTTTTTACAGAATTGTTAGACTTCCACTTGGTTTCTCCTGGAATTTTCCCCCACAGGCGTTTCAATTGGTTTGGTCACTCCTGCTTTGGTCCCTGCCAACTTTACCTCCTCAGCTTTGATGGGTATTGATTCGAGTGGAATGTCAGGTTTTTTTTCTTCTGGTAGTACCTCAGGAGCCTCTACAAAACCTTGGTTCAAAGACACATCTCGTTTCATAACTGGATCCACAGGTTTACCATTTTCAGTCACCAATAGTTCTTCAACAAGCTTTTGAGTCACTGATGATTCTTCAGCAGGTTTTGGTGCAACTAATGGTTCTTCAGTTGTCACTATAAATGGTTCTCGAGGCAGTGGCTCTGTGACCTTTCCAGTCTCTACCGTTTCTTGTTTCACCTTCTCCACTGTTTTATTATCGGCTTCAGGTATCTGCTTCTCTCCTTCTTTCTGCAAATTAAACCATTAGAGATCTTGAATAAACATAACACCCAAAAAGCCTTCTGACCAAACTGTCAAAGTGCGACGAAACATATTTTCCATGACAGGCAATAATTGGTGGCGTAAGGAACAAAAACATGTCCTGGAATAGTTTTGGAAAGCTACGTGAAAGTCCAACAGAAAGGTTTAACAGATAGGTGACAAGAATGAAACAGTCACTACCAGACAGTACTGGAGGTTGGCTACGAATGATCAGAAAAATCCAAGATCCTGAACATTTTCTTCCATGAAGATGCCCAGTACGTTCAACTAAACCATTGGTTTTCTTGCATTGTCAATGTTGCCCACCACAGAGATCTTATGCAGTTTATGCTACTCAGGCAATTCCTTTCGATGTATCTCAATCTGGATTTAACTTTCCTAACAACTTTCAGCCCAGAAAAGGAGATTCCAGGGAAAAAATGGTCAATCTTCCTTTTAAAATTTTGTACAATTTCTTCTTTTTTTAACAGAAAAAGAAATATATGAAACCAACATTCCATCCTCAAAATATTTGAAAAAGAAAAACGGGAAGATAAGAGAGCAAACAAGTGGGGAGAGTTAAGTAACTATTCAGTCTCAGACTATCCGATGAGATGCTGCTAGTTCCAAAGAGAGCTTATTCCCTATTGACCAGTTGACTGAATCTGAAACCCGCTCACCACCATAATAATTGTAATAAAAAACAAACTTGTAAAAGAGAATCTTATAGTAAAATCAGAGACACATCACTCCGTAGTCACACCATACATTTGATTTGAAAGTCGGTAGTGTTCATCCGAGATATTATTCACTTTCTTATAAATCTTTTTTTAAAGTAATATTTTTATAATTTATTTTATATATAAATAATTAATTTTATTAAATATTTTTAATAAATAATTAATATTATTTACTAGTCAAATCAACTATATTAATATGCTGTTTATTAGCTATATTAAGTTTTAACAGTTGATTCTTTATTTGCATATAATCAATAATTGGCATACTAATTTGTAAGCGCAATAAAAGGCATATAAACACCAAATAACCACAGAAAGCTAAAGTACTAATTAGGAAAAAACAAAATGAAAAGGACAAATTTGACCACATGTATGAAGCTTGCAAGAATCGTCACATCAAACTCAGAATGTTAATATCATCCAATAATACTTATCTTCCCACAGATCAGGCCTACGTGTCGATGTCACATAGTTAAATCACTGATTGAAAAAAAAATCTAAAACTGGAACTCTGAAGTCTTGCTTAAGATTCACAAGATTTAAGATTTTAATTTTTTTTCATGAATCAAGGAACATAATCAAAATTCAAAAGGGTATTCTTCTTCTTCTTCTACTTCTTTTTTTTTTTGGGGACAGAAACAATTACCTCCTTGAACAAGTTGCTAAGAGATCGTCGTTTACTGCTGTCATCATCAACCTTGTGATCATCATCTACATCTTTGACCTTACCGTGACCTTGATCACCAACCTCTCTCTCAACAACCTTCTTCTCCTCTTCAGCCACACCGGTCACCTCCTCCTTCTTCACTTCGGCGGCAACCTCCTCCTTGACCGTCTCCGGAGGAGGCACAGGAGCCTTACCCTCGTCGTCTTTGGCCACCTTTGGCTTCGTAGCGCAAGCTCCCATGTTATAACCAACTGGGATATTATCAACTTTCTCTCTCGATCTCTGTACACCAAAGGGTTTTGATCTTTTCTTTTATTTTGCTTTGTACAAGTAATGATAATAATAAAGAGAGAAGACACAGAATAATATTCTGAGAATATAGAGAGGGATTTATTATAGTAAACAATAATAAAAAGGTTGTCGGTTTGTTTGTTCCGACAATTGTTCTGTGGTTCAGAAAATAAATAAAGATATATACACACAGAAGCTGTAATATGAATGATGACGATATGATAATTTAGAAAGTTGGTGACTCTGAGGAATTATGATCACAGGTGTCACAGGCTGTACATATCTAGAGAGAGTGATCAAGAGTTAATGGAGGGTTTTGGAAGGTCTGTGAATACGGAAAGTTCAAAGTTGGCATTGGTGGTGGAGGAGAAGTAATGAACATGGGAGATTTTTATTGGGGAGTGGTTTTGTTTGATTACAGCTAAGGTGAGTCAAATCACTTTCCTGATAAAATTAAAATTTCCTCGTAAACAAACATATTTAAAATTTCATGGCTTCTGTTTTTATTTTTTGATCTTGAGAGCATGCTCTTGTGCTGCCTTTTAACCTCATCAAATAGTGGTATCAACTCAGTTTCTATATCTCTTTGGATGATATTGATGCTTTGACAAGCTCTGTTGGTGATTGAAAAAAGAAAGACTTTGAAAGTACTTTTGAATATTATAATATTTTGGTAAAAATTATTGTTGGACGATAAAGAATATAGATTAATTTATATTCATTGATCTCTTTTATAAAATGGAACTATAATTGAACTTCTTATAATTGAATTATATTTATGTATGTATGTATATGTATCTATGTAAATACATTTGATTTAGTAGGCTTGGCAATTGCGGGCGGACCTGGGCTGGCTCAAAATGAGCCCAAGGTTTAACAAACAATTGCAAAATGATGTCCTTTCGAAATTTTTTTAAATAAAAAGTCAAGCCCGGTCAATAGGACCCGAGCTCGGGCCTTGTAACCCTAGGCCTATCTATTGTTAGCTCTATGAATTAGGTTTGTTTTAACTTTTAACCTATATTATAGATGACAATGGGTTAAGGGAAGCTTGATCTCGTCTGGACAGCCTTGTCCAAGCTTGAGATCAGCTCAACCGGGCACACTTTTTTTAAAGCACAAAATAATGTCATTTTATTAGACCGTTCTTAAGTTGGGTCAGGCTGAGCCCAAGGCTTAGTCAACCCAAGCCTAGTCCTTTCAATTCAGAGCCCAGTCCCATTTGCGTCTTTATTGTTATATAGAAATCCATGATTTTATAAAGTTATAATTCAAGCCCAAAGCCATCTCTTGGCAAAGAGTGAACTGTACGCGTAGATGACCGCGAAGCCAAAACCAGAGACATCGAAGACATCCCTTGTTCCAAGATCTCTGGCCCTTTTTGTACCACATCAACTGTTTTGATTGTTTCAGTTGCTTGGGCAATATATATACATAGAATTGTTGAAGAATTTGATTCTATTTTTGAAGTTGTCTGATTTCTTTCGTTTATTATGCAAATACCCGGATGGCGAAACGCGTTGATACTCAAGAAAACGTTGTTTACACCGACTTTATCTCAGTCAACAACATCGACGACGAAGACCCAGTTTGCTTCGATTCATTCTACACCTCTTACTTGCCAGAAATGGAAAAGCAAGTGGAGTGCGGTAAGCGTTTTTGTCTTTTAATAACTTGTTTCGTTCAAAGTTCTTATCTTTTTTCGGTAAAAAAAAAAAGCTTCGTTTGAGCACGTATGGGATGGTTTTGTTGTGCTTGAAGTATTATTCTTTATTTTTTAGGTGGTTTTTGCTCTTGTATTGTTCAATGCTAAAAGAAAAAGGGATAGAAAGGTTGAAAAACTCTTCTTGTAGCAACTGCTTCGTTTACTCCTTGGAGTATGATTGTGTGTGCACGAATGGCAAAAGATTTGGTAAATGGAAGATGTGTAACCACAGACAAAATAACAGTTTTAGGATGGCAAAATCTTGTTAGCTTCTTGCAAGGCTTGAAAATTCCTGATTGACATTTGTAATATTGAGTTGGATGAATGCATCTCCCATTGCTTTGGGGATCAAGACATGTCACTTCGGGAAGAGGCGATGATGGCTAGCGTTTCTCTCGGTTATCGATTATGTTGATGGATTATGGCTTAGGATGGGCGAGCGTGTGCTCTCGTGTCCATTATTTTGGAATGGGTACACTTGACCATATGAATAATTTAAAAAATAAACGCATTCATTCTGTAGCGGAGCTATTACAAGATCAATTGGGCTGGCTCCGATTCGTTTAGAAAATGTGGTTAGAGGAACTATATGTGGAGCAATTAAGGCATAAATTGATACCGACACCTCAAAATTTGGTAACTTCAACTCCCTTAACAACCACATATGAATCTACCAATTGAATCGATCTCATCACACTGAATATGTTGTTAATGGGCTACTGGGTGCTCTCTCTTGAAGGTTTTCCCAATATGCACTCAAAGTATAGCTATTGCAGCTTCCTTTATTATCAGAAAAGAAAAGGAGAGATTTATCTGATTCTGAATCTTTTTTTTTTTTTTTGCTTCACAAAGTTATAGCATTTTCAAACTTAGCTTATTCTGTGGATGTTATACTAGGTTTTCTTTGATTTTTGAATGTCATTCCCCTTAATTTGATGTTCTGAAAGAGAAATGTTCAATTTCAGATATGTATTTTCTTTGTCAATTTGTTACTTGAGTTTGTATTTGTCTTGTGTACCTTCTTTTCTGCTCTCTTTTCTTTTTTGGTACATTGAATCCTGATATAATTACCACTGCTTGAATCCTGATAGATGTTTAATACACCTACCTCCCTGTCCACCAAGCTAACCCTCATGATTTTTCTTTTCTTCTCTAGTAAATCAAATGTAGTTTATAGTAATTACTGTTAGATAATTGGCCTCTAAATGAACAAACTGTAATCCTCAAAGTCAGTTTCAGGTCTCTTAACAAGCAGAGATGCTGATGTACTTTTTTACTATTACTGTTGCAGTATGTGGAAGGACGTCAGCGGCCATCTAAGGTAAAAGTTTCATGTCAAGTCCTGGAATTGATATATGATTCGTTAGAAAATTACATTTTTGAGAAATGCCTCTCTCATGCCTTAGATCTTCTTGAGTTATTTCCTTTTTGTCTAAGCCACAGCATATGTAAACCTCTTCACTTGCTTATATTCGTTTTTACCTAATTTTTTTGTTTGCCTTCCTCTTGAATTTATTTAATGTCTTCCCCAAGATAAGTTTCTTTGAGACGTCATTGAAATTTTTATTTTGAATCTGTTTCCTTTATCCAGACACACATGCGATATGCTGTACGACAAAAACGTGCTGATGCAAAGAGAGCTCTGAAGAACCTTATCTTCAATGGTGGATACTCGAGAATTTCATTTCAGGTAGATAACTGTAAGTTTTAATTGAAACACAAATAGATCTAAAATTACTTGATTCTTTTGTTCATGATTGTAACAATGTAGGTTGCTCCTAGATATAATCAGAATGGAGGTCGCTCCTAGATATACTTGATTTCATTACATACTTGCATCATTATAGGCTATACAAGTTAATTTTTCTCCACTGAATTAGAAAAAGGAAAAGATGTAAAATCTGTTTACCTTATGTTCCATAGATTTGGTCAGCATGCTGGATGAAGAACATGATTGTGTACCATGCTCCTACTATAAGCAAATTGTAGAGGTGTGCTATTGATGTCTCTTTCCATTTTTTTCATAATATTTTGGATTGAATTTTTAACACCAGTTATGTAAAATGTGGATGCTAAAGGGTTGAGCTGTTTAGCTAATTCTGACTAAAACAAACAGTCCTGTTAGAAGTATGATCGGTAAATAGAACATTTCAGTTTGAAAGATTCCAAATGGTTGCACCTCATATACTTCAAGGGTTGCCAAAAAAACTCTCAAGGATGTCATGAAGTGTGTTTTGCCACACGCACCATTATTCAGCTTCTTAGGAACTTTTCATTTCTGTAACTTCCATATCACTTTGTTAGTTATATGTGCATTACTTTGCATTTTTACTCAGGATGAAGACCAAAAATGGACATTTGACAAGGAATCCCCATTTACTGGTGACACAAAGAGGAGAGCACAGGGTGCTGCCCAAGGTTCTAGGAAATCTCAACCCAAGAAAAAGAAATGTGAGCCTTTGTTCTCTTCCTTTACTCAAATAATTTTTTCTTTTCTGTATAGCCATCTGCCTGATTTCATGGCATCTACAGTTTCAATTTCCATTCATGGTTTTTGTATTTGAAATACTTCTGTAGTATGCTGCTGTGTCACCATTTTTTCTGGACATGTCCAAGTGTGGTCCACAGTTTGTTGTATGAATTGCTCTTTTACCTGTATGATACCACCGCAAAAATTGCAATTTTTGTTGATTTACTTGCCTAATTGTGAACCTTGTTTGATCCCAATGGCTGCCATAGATCTCATACCTTGTTGTCATTTCGAAGTTACAGTTTTTTTCTTGGTTTAAATGGATGCTGAATATGAGACATCTATGAGTTGTATTTATTGAATGTGGATAGGAGACCTGGGGTTTATGCTTCAATTATATAAGTAGGGTTTACAGGTGGAACTTGATTGTCTATAGCATATCCAATTTCCTGGTACCATTTTCTGATTCAAAAACCATATTTTGTATGGTCAGAATACGGCCCCTCAGACATCCAGTTGCTTTGGTTTAGATTATCCGAAAGAGATCTTATTGTATCGGCAAAAAATACTATGTGAAATCTTAGGTTTTTTTCTCTTTCACTATCCTTATCCCATAGGTACAGTGTTTGAATCGATAGAGCACCTCAGTATTTGTTCTACGAGAAGCTTAGGTTCCCTTCTTGTGAACAAACTGAATAGGTTCCATTTTCATTTGTTCAGACAAGTCTAGAAGAGATAATTTCTCCGAGGATTTTGGTGAACCTGAGAAAGTATTTCAAGCAACATTTGGAAACAGATGGTATACATGGTCATTTAATGGCTCTGGCTTTCAAGAATCAACAACTGGGTTTGAGTGGAGAGAGCAGGCAAGCTGGAGAAACCATAGAAGTACAGAATGGGACACGTCAAGTGAAACTGAATCAGATAATGAGTCATGTTCTGTAGGATCAACTTCTGAGAGAAAAATCCTTGGTTTGCCCCTGAATGGTCCGTTGACACTTGGCGATGTGAAGAAGGCGTAAGTTTGTGTTTCAAATTCTTTTTTTTCCTCTTAAATCATTTGCATAATCATTTCCTCTTTAATCTAACAGTTTCCGGATTACGGCTCTGAAATGGCATCCTGATAAGCATCAGGGACCCTCACAGGTTAGTTGATCGAAAGTCTTTTCTTCGTTTGGGGAAGATTTGGTGCTGCATCTTCTTTCCAGTATATCTTTGATGGTTTTATAACTTCTTCTTAAAGCAATTGCATGATATGTGTGTGTACATTTGCAGGCAACGGCTGAAGAGAAATTTAAAGTCTGTGTCAACGCATATAAATCGCTATGTGCTGCGCTCTCCTGAGTTAAATGTCGCAAAGGCATTTGATCTCATCTCCAACAAAGGATTTGTCTTTCATTCCTGAAAAGAGGGTTTAGCTGTTGTGAGCAACACTGAAGATCCTCCTTTTAAGGGTATGGTGTACAAGAGACGAGGCGGCAAGATGGGAGCAGGAAGTGGTGGTTAGCTACGTGCTTAACCAAGTCATGGGGTTCCAGCTGCTGAATAGATATTTTATTTCCCTATTTCTAGTTGTTGTTGTTCCTTTCATTATTTATTGTATGCTGGAACAGAAGGGAGGGAGGGAGATTTTTCATCTTACTTGATTGTACAAGAGATCGTTGGGTTCTCTCCAAGACGAGCCCATCTTTTATAATGATGGAAATGGGTCGTCAAGGAAGGAAATCCTCTAGGCACATTCAATCCAACATTTGCAGGTGGATTTTGCGATTAGTCGCCCTTTATCTCGATCCTCCATAAAAGTAGCTTAGTCCAGCCAGCTTTAGCTTACCATGTCATATGTTGCTTCCATTCACTCGGTTCAAAGGTTAGAACTTGGTTGTCACTGTGATTCATAATGTTCAATCCTATGTCCCTTTCATTTCTCGTACCAAATAGCAAAGGAACTTGGATAGATTTTAAATGAAATGGCATGCCCGTTTTGCTTTTTTGTTGAGAAATGACAAATTAGCTCGAATTGAGCTTGGTTTAGAAGTCAACAGGCCGACAAGATCCAAAGTTAACAATGTCAATACCCATCCGACAAGGGTTGTGTATTCAGACCGGATCAGATTCAATGAGTATAAAGATTCATCTTCCATTGACAAACATAATTTACCAGTAAGATAATAGAACCGTTCCTGCATTTCTTGTCTCTTTATAACCAACCAGTTTTCAAACTAGAAAAGAAGGCTTTTTACCTTCTTTCGATGCAAACTCTGAAAAGAAAAAAGGCCCCTGGACCTGGAGTATTATAAAAAGATGGTCTTCAAAAGTAAATATCACATCATGAAGTTTCGACAAATGAATCTGACACTGTTCATATTTTTCCATTTTTGGCTTTTTTCAGGGCATTGAGTGAATAACATCACAAACTTAAGATTGCTTAACTTGAATCAGCCTTTGTTCATAATACATTAAAACCCAAGAAAGAATTCTTTTTTTCCCTCTGAAACTATATAATCTGAAATAATAATAAGATCATAAGAACTCCTTCAGAAGAATTCAGAATTTTTACATCAAATCTAATCAAATGTAAAAAAAAGACTCATTACCAACTAATCTACGATCTGAAAGCCATTAAGAATGAAGCTAAGTGATAACCAGTAAAGACAGGCTAGAAACAGAGCAGCACAACAGAAGTAGACACCATGAGTCCATAGATCAAGATCAAAAACCCAAAATGCAATGCCCAGTTCCTCTTGAACTTACCAAAGTAACTCTCAGGTGGCTCTTGATAATGAATCTCAAGCTCACCCTCATCACCAACCACATCTCCATATTCACTACAATTACTAGCCATTCTGATCTTCAACCCTCTTAGCCTCTCAGTGGCCAGCCCAAGAGTGAGCTTGTGGCACCTTCTCTGGTACTTAAACCCATTGATGCACCTAAGGGTTTGAGCCACAGAGACGTAGAATATGAGGTGAACCAGAGACAGGAACGTTATGGGAGCCCAGCAATGGCGGCACTGAAGACGACTAGGCTGTGCTTGAGCCATGAAGATGAGAGAAAGAACGATGAAGAACAACAAGATGAGCTTGTGAAGCTCCTTCTTTTGAAGATCTATTGCTCTTTTCTTTTCGAGGGTCTTCTCGAAATGAAGTTGGATTATTGTGTTTAGAGCTTGAAGAGCTGTTTCTTTAGGTATTGCTTGTTGTTGGTGGTGGTAGGTTGGGGGATGAGTTTCATAGTCGGCCATCACTAAGCCACCAGGACACAGACTTTATTAGTCCGAAGAGAGAAAGTGAGAGTCTTTAATATGCAGGAATGAGGTGGTGAGCGTGAGAGAAGAATTTCGCCCGGATCTGTATGTAGGGATCAATGACATTCATCAACGGTTACAAGGCTTGGGGAACTTGTTAAAACCCAAGACGGGGTAAAAGGTAATCCAGTAAGCCCCAGGCAGGCCCCCAAGACCTTGGAAGACCTTAGGTAAGCATTCTCTATTAGACCTTAGATTAAATTCGAAACTTCTTTTTTTTTTTTTTAACTTTACACTTGAGACTAGTTTAACTCACTCATATTCAGTCCGACTCAAAACGGTTCAAACTTAAATTTACTAATTCGAATTCAATCGAATTTAAGGAATTAGGTCAAATTTGAACTAATTCATTATCAAATTTACATGGATAATTAAACAAAGTAGATAATTTAATTAATTAAAGAACAGGACTTGAATCATCAACCAATTGTTTTAAACTAAATTATTAATTCTCAAGGGAATTTTCAGCTGAGTGAATGATCCCATTTCAAGCCTCCTCATCAGGTGATATATATGCAATCAATCAAATGAGAAAGCAAAAACTAGGGAAGTTAAGGACTCTAAAGGGGCAGTTGGTTTGTATAGGAGAATAGTAATAAAAATGGAAATGAATATAGTGAGGAATGAGAATGGATATTATCATTATAATTATGATGGTTGGTTAAGAGGAAGAAATGATTACCATTACCATTGACAATAATTGGTTTGTAAAAAATAATGTAATTAATTAATTATATTAAGTAATTAAAATATTGTAATTAATTAATTAGAGTATTTTAATTAATGAATAAATTATATTTCAATTAATTGTATTGTAA
>JANVCL010000214.1:809491-819813 GCA_026546855.1 Erythroxylum incrassatum | reverse complement strand
ACCCCATTTACCACTGTGTGCAATTTATATTCGTTTGGTGTTTGGGAATTATTTTTGGTGGATTCGACACCCATCAGCAACCCCCGACCAGACTGCTCCAGTGCCAGTTTAAACCCCTCCCCCGGCACGCATCTACAGATTTTGCCAGCCCCGTTACTTCTTCTGAGGTCAAAAGTGCCTTTTTCAGTATGGCCCCTAACAAGGCACCCGGAGTTGATGGGTTCACCGCTTTGTTCTATCAATCGCAATGGGAAATTGATGGGCACTCCCTGACTCTTTTTCTCCAACGGGTTTTCCGGCATGAACTTTGGGAATCAGCTCTTAATCGTACTATTTTGGTACTTATTCCGAAGATCCCTTCACCCACTTCGATTACCCAATTTCAACCTATTGCTCTCTGCTCGATGCTTTACAAAGCCATAACCCAGATCATTGTGAATCGGCTCAAACCGTACCTCCCTGATCTGATTGCTTCGACCCAGTACAGCTTTGTCCCGGGGCGATTGATCACGGATAACATTATTATTACTCAGGAAGTGGTCCACACTATGCACCGCAGATCTGGGCGAAAGGGTTTAATGGCTTTAAAAGTGGACTTGGAAAAAGCTTATGATCGGCTTTCTTGGGATTTGATCCAGGAAACCCTTTTTGATGTTGGTCTTCCGGCTTCTCTGATAACCCTGATCATGAAGTGCATTACCAGCGTGTCCTTTCAAGTCAACTAGCAGGGAGACCTGAGCCCTACCTTCCATCCTTCCCGAGGCATTCGACAGGGCGACCTGATCTCTCCGTATCTGCTCATACTCTGTATGGAGAGATTAGGGCACACAATCACGCAAGCGGTGACTCAGGGGCACTAGCACCCCATTAAACTGAGCCGGAATGGTCCGCCTCTATCACACCTGTTCTTTACAGATGACCTCATTCTCTTCTCATAAGCCTCTTTGGACCAGGTGTCGGTCATCCGAACTATTTTACGTGACTTTTGTGTCGCTTTCGGCCACCGAGTCAACCATGACAAGTCTCGTTGCTTCTTTTCCCGTAACACAACTCAATCCATGGCATGGAGCTTAAGCCACGCCCTGGGGTTTCGACAGACAATAGATCTTGGTCGTTACCTAGGAGTGCCACTTCTGCATGGGCGCATTCACCGACGGACCTATCAACACATTCTTGATAGGGTCCAACAACGATTGTCTGGATGGACTGCCAACCTTCTATCTTTGGCAAGCCGGATTACGTTGGTTCAGTTCGTCATTGCAGCTCTCCCTAGTTATACCATGCAGACGGTTCGGTTACCTCGTCGTCTATGTGATGAGATCGAAAAATTGATGTGCCAGTTTCTTTGGGGTTCTGCTAATGGTCTTGTGAAGACCCACCTCGTCAAATGGGAGGAGGTTTGCTAACCCAAATTGTTGGGGGGTCTGGGGATTCGCAACATTCGAGCCACTAATGATGCGCTCTTGGCTAAGCTAGGTTGGACTCTGATCGCTAACCCTACCACTTTATGGGTTCGGGTTATTTCCGCGAAGTACAACTTTGATGGTGGCAACCTTCCCACCTCCTTAAACGCCACCGGGGGCTCTGCGATATGGCGGGGCATCACGACCACCTGACACCTGGTCATGCAAGGTCTGAAATGGAGAATTGGGGATAGGGCCTGAACTCGGTTCTGGTTCGATTCGTGGCTGAGTGGGATCGGACCCCTCCATTCCCACGCCCTTCGTCCCTTCTCGGAGTCCTTGCTCTCTGTCTACATCCGGGACCTCGTGGACCCTGAAGGTAATTGGAAGTGGAACGAGCTCCACACCTATCTTCCGCAACCGATTTGTCGTTTAATCGCCGGGTCATTTCTCCCGAAACCCTTCCTAGGGCCGGATACTCTGATCTGGGGGCCCTCTGACACCGAAAAATTCACCGTTGCTTCCACTTATCATATGCTCATGGATATTGCAGATAATCCAGCACACGAGGTCTGGAAAGGCATCTGGCATTGGCAAGGACCCCAACGCATTCGAGCCTTTCTCTGGCTTCTTGCAAAGGAGCGATTACTGACTAATCAGGAACGAGTGCGGCGACACTTCACTTCGAACAACACTTGCTCTCATTGCTTGTTAGATGAGTCCTCCTTACATGCCATTCGCGACTACGCTCGCATTCGACATATGTGGAATAGCTTCCCTCCTCAATCGATTCCCCAAAACTTTTACGGGTTGCCTTTGAGGGAGTGGCTCCATCAAAACCTCCATCGTCATCGCCGGGTTCTAGGCCACGACTGGTCGCTCCTATTTGGCATCACATGCTGGTTTCTTTGGCATTGGAGAAATTTGTCCCTCTTCGATGCTCAATTCTATTGGCCTCACTCACCCATTTCTCATATTTTGTCTTATGCAGGTCTAGTCCTCCACTCAAACTTGTGGCGTAGCAAGGCGACGGCTACTGGTACACGCATTCAGCAGGAGATCCTCATTGACTGGGCACCACCTCCCAGAGGCTGGATCAAATTAAACACTGATGGCGTGAGTACACGGTCTTTGGCTACAGCCACTGCAGGTGGTCTACTTCGTGACTGTGACGACACCTGGCGGGGAGGATTCTCCCAGAACTTTGGGTGGTGCACTCGTCTCACAGTAGAGCTATGGGGCGTCTATACTGGACTGACTTTAGCGTGGTGCCTCGGGTACCGCCGGATCGAGCTTGAGGTGGATTCTACCATGGTGATCGACATCCTTTCTTCCCTGGATCATCGAGCCCAACATCCCAATCCTATTGTCCAAGGCATTAACGAGCTGTTCACTAGGAACTAGACTGTCGTTCACCGACATATATATCGAGAGGGCAACACAGGTGCTGACTGGCTTGCTCACTATGCTAGTCATTTTGACGTCGGTGTCACTTTTTTTGATTCTCCACCTATAGGGTGCCATTTGATCCTTGCAGTGGATCTTTCGGGAATTTGTTTTCCCCGTATTGTGAAGTAATCTGTTTCTTCTTCCTTTACAAAAAAAAGAGGGTGAACATACCACCAAATTTTTATAGGAACAAGTTCCAAAGATCGAGTGACTCAAACCAAACATTCAGGAGAAAATATCATCACCAACTCTGGTTCTAAACAATTGGTAAGCTTTGTATTTTTTCAAATATTTGCTAAAATTATAGTTAAAAATTTAAAGAGAACCCTTTTTAGGTAAATGTTAGAGCTTGCTTAAAATGATTTGGTATTTAGTAAGTGTTTTTTAGAAGTTCAATTGCGAAATATTCTCATATCAAAAATTAAAAAAATGAAGTGAATTATATATAAAAATAAAATAATTTTTAAAATTTTAAATTAAAATATAATATATTTATTTATATACAAACTTGCTTGAACCTAATTCGATTTCGCTCTGATCTCCCCGTAACTCCCATCTTTTGTTTGCATGGACAAGCCACACAAAGCATGCCCTAGTTAGAAGACAAAATGGCCATTTTATCTAGTCTAAGAAAATTATAAAGCCAGCTTAATTCCCCTGCTTTCTGGGAACTAATATAATACTTAGTTTTACACAATGAGTCCTCTTGGTAATAAACACTTGGCGGATCAAGTCAGTTTAAGTATAAAATATGTGATTTATTAATGATTATTAAACTAAATACACAAAAGTTAAGCTCTTTCAGAAACTAAACTAAACTTCATTTATTTGTCAAATTTTCGTGTTCAAACTCATCTTCTAGGGCTTGTAATCCACACTGAAGAGGATTTAAGGGTCAGATACCTAGAGACTTGATGTTTTGGGTTTAAGATGAAGGGTGCTGTTTGCTTAACATGTTGCTGGCCTTGCAAAACCAATGAGAAGAAGAATATGAGGGCTATGATTCCACCTCCACCATCAGTGCCACTTCCTTTCAAAAGTTTAGGGTTATGGAATTTGATGATATATGAAATAAACTGCATTCTTAGCCCTCCATCAACTTTTTGTGGTGCTTAATCAACAAGAACTTACCCAATATAAACGTCTATTAAAAAAAATTTACTATTAGATTTTATCAGAAATTTAAATTGCAAATTACGAATCATATTATAACTGCAAATTATTTCAACCGATATTGTGATTATAATTGAGGTAAATTAAAATGACAGTTAGAATTATAAAGGGATAATGTTATAATCGTGATTTAAAACATGAATTATATGAATAAAAATAAAAAAATTGTGGTGCTAATGGGGATGTTTATATGTCATTTCAGCATATAAAAGAAGGTGGTTTCATTATGCTATGTTCAATTATATGACCTTTTTTTGTTTTGCTTAAAAAAAATCCAGGTATGGCTTTGCAAATTCAGTACTTGATTGAAGGATATTGCTCTAATTAGTTAGTGCCCTCTTCTTTTAGCGTACTATGGTACAATATATACACTTTCAATATGTCTCCTTTGATATGAAAATACTTTAGTGCATTCACCCTCAGCTTCCATACTATTTTTTTCTTAATGTTCTACTTAACCTCTATTTTATTCAATTAATTGACATTTTTATTTTGCATAATGAAACTGGTACAATTTTTCCACCTTACATTTAATTTGCACATTCACTCCCATTCTCAATCAGTTTGTAGGATTGGAGAGAAAACAGCAATAGTTCATCACTTTCTGTTAGTGCCCATATTTAATTATAATTTGCTTTGATTAGACCAATTTTTAGGAACTTAAGTTAGTGCCTTTTATTAATAAAAAAATGTAACCAATTACAGTCTCGATTCTTTGTGTTCTGAGTTCTGACCATTGACCTCAAATTCTAAACTATACTTATCTTTTTCTCTCCAAGAATTCAAAATGTTCTTCATTCTGATATTCCCTGCAATAAACAAATAATAGCAATGCCCTTGGTGCTATAAGCACTATCAGAAAACTTCTGTATGTTTTGTTCATCAGCAAAAATCTTTTAACTGTACTAGCTTATTGGTCACTCCTTGTGACATTATTTGGGTTTTTGGAGATTTTCTATATCAGATTCCTATTGTCACCACTGCTAGATTCCACTTGGTTCAATTGAAGGATTTTGCAGATATGATTTGGCCTCATAGAGAATGAAAAAGAAGGGAATAATGATTAAACAGAAGTTGCAATTTCTGAAACTGTATTGACATTTACATTCTACACTACAGTCCTAGTGAATGGTGGTAAGCCTATAAGCTGGAAAAGTTCCTTTCTAGTGTTTATCTTTTCAGGTTTCACTTGGTTCGATTCAAGGATTTTGCAGATATGATTTGGCCTTAAAGAGAATGAAAAAGAATGGAGATAATGATTAAACAGAAGTTGCAATTTCTGAAACTGTATGGACATTTACATTCTACTCTACAGTCCTACTGAATGGTGGTAAGCCTGTAACCTGGAAAAGTTCCTTTCAAGTGTTTATCTTTTCAGGTTCCAGGGCTCAACTTAATGCTAACATATAATTACAATTAACTTGGAAATTAAAACCTGAAACTTGGTTGATTAATTACCTATAATTATGTGAAAAATCTTCTGGTTCTAGTGGTACAATGTTCACAATCCTTTCCTGAACTGGCTGTGATGGTTGTGATGAGCTAGCTTGGCTACAACCAACAATCTTTTGGCATGTCTCGATCAGGCAGTGTCGACATGTGGGACACGAAGAATGTGAGCTTAGCCACTTGTCTATGCACTTGACATGAAAACCATGGTTGCACTTTGGAAGAAGCCGCACTTTCTCACCGGTTGTGAACTCTGACAGACATATAACACACTCCGTGTCGAGACCTGGGAGTTTCAAGTCAGTTGAATAGGTTACTGTCGGGAAAGTCTTCAGAGCTTTTCGTTTCACTCCTTTGTTCGCCAAACTAGCTGAAGGGTTACTAGCAGACTCAGAGGCAACTAAACTAGAACATCTTAATGCACACCTGATGATAGAGTTCAATCCAAGTGAGCAAATCAGTGCACATAAGAGCACAGCCAAGACCATAACAACATTTGCATCGAAGGTGCTGTCTCCGGAGTAAGGTTCCGACGGATCGCGGCCGTTTCCGGGAGCTGGAGGAGTTGCCGCAGATGGTGATTTGTCAAGTGGGGCATGCAATAGGAATCTTCTATAGTAAAATTCGACAAAAAAATCGTGAGTCATTTGAGGAGTTGAAGTGGAAGTTGACATGCTTCAGAGAGTACTATGCTTGTTGGATTGAGTAGTTTAAAGAGATTGAGACACAAGTTCTTAGCAGGGACTGAAAATGGGGACTATATATAGGGATGAGAGGTAAGTAGTTGGATTTTACAGTAGTATTTTGCAATTATATCAGTAAAATAATTGTAGCAGAGAATATTCCGAGTGTTTTTGCCCACAATCAGTGGTTTAGCTTAAATAAAATGAAGGTTTTTAACTATCTGGCAATGGATTCCCAAATCAGCTTTAGTATTTTTATAATGGACTTTCTAATCAAACTGGGACCCCCCACTTTCAGTTTGTGGTAGTTGCATTCCATGAATCACATTTCCAAATTGCTCTTAGGGTCCCAGAGAACCAAGGAAGGGCTCATGAACCTTCCTAATGCCAAGTTGATACTGAAATTATGCTTTTAAACATCGCTTTAGTGGGCTTTTACACACACACACTTGTATACAAGATAGTGAAGTTTCAGGCTAGATTATTTTGGTTGTTTTGTTCCATTGCTAGTAAAGTTTTCTATAGTCAGACTCAACTCAAGCTCGAATACTGTACGCCAAAGAGAACTGTTTCCAATAGATATGCATTGAGTCAATAAATCTGTGTCTCTGGTTTGCTTTTTCATTCTTATTTTGCACATGCCAATGTCTTTTCAGGTTATTTCACCAATAAAATCTCATTCCTTGCCTGACACATTCGAAATGTGTTTTCTAAGTAAGCTGCAAGATTCCGCAGATGAGACAGATGGGTATCACAATCTCATATCGAAAAGGATAGGAGATATGATAAGCTGCAAGATTCCGCAGATGAGACAGATGGGTATCACAATCTCATATCGAAAAGGATAGGAGATATGAAATCCTTTATACCCGAATTGGAGTTACTGTTGGAGTTCTCAATAAGTTCACTGAATAATACTATCTTGGGTCATAATTCAAGTTTTAATTGGTAGCACTGTGCATGCTTTTGTGTGCTAAGTGCAAATCTAATTTTTAACTAGCAAGATTTGGCTTGGTTAGGAATTGATTAAATTTGGATAATTCGAAAACAACTATTGGAGGACAGAATACTTCCATCTGTAACCCACAATTTGTCCATGTAACGCTCTTCAGATAATATAATTTTTAAAAAAATAAATAGATTATCAAGTTTAAACTTGTATAAGGTCCCCTAAAGATCCCTCAAATCTTTTCAGTCTGCAAAAAACTGTGATCTTTTTTCCATGCAAGCAGTCTAATTGCAATCCACCAAACTCATATAAACTAATTGCTGCTAGTGGCTCTAAATTAAAGTAACGATTTCTAGCAGAACTTTTGGTAATATATTTTAAGAGTCAGGTTGATACTTTAATGGAAAATGTTTCAATAGGTTAATAGCAAGCAGGATGATCTGAATCACGTACTATGTTCATACTTAAGAACAAGTGTTTTGAGAGGACATAAAATACTATAAAGGGTCACTGTTAAACATTCATGGAGGTGCAGAAAATAAGCAAGTGAAGCTAGTGGGAGGTGCTTTTCCATATCTGTAGCTAAGTTTAAGCTCAAATTGTCGGCTTTCATATTGTTTTGTACGAGATGTACCCACTTCTTCAGATTCATATCTTTTTTTGTGGCTGGATAGCACCTGGAAGAGATAAGAGCAATCGTTATCTGTTAAACGATAATATTATGAACGTGATAATTCTCGTAATATTGGGTGTTTAACAGTACCTATGTCGCCTTGATTTGTATACTTATCATCAGATTTGTACGTCTCAGTATTGTGTAGATAGTGCGGAATTCACAGTGAATGGATAGGTTCGTCAACTTTTTTCTTAGTACTATATAGCGAAGATTAAAGTTTCAGAAGAAATTTAGATTCTGATGAAGAAAATGTGTATGTTTTATACCTTAGGACAAGGGTGGGTCGTAATCATTGAACTGTTTGAGATTTGGTAAGTTTCTGTTTCAGTTCACAACTCGACGAACTCACCAAAGCTGCAACATTCACGACCAACACTGATTATTTAATTTTTAAAAAGTCTTTATGACTATCCAATGGTTCATCAATTGAAACATCGGCTATTCATGTCACGTTACTTATTTTTATATAAATTAATTTTAATTAAAAATACTTTCAAAATATTAATTTCTAATATATATTTCAACATTTTAAAAAATATCAAAACACTCAAACTTGATCAAATTTTAATTCAAAACTACTTTTAAAAGTTTTCTAAATTTATTTGAAAATTAACATATTTTCTTTAAATTTCACAATAATTTTCTCTTAATTATAAAAGAACTTATGTATTATGACTTAGATATAAATTATGAAACAAATAATTAAACTCTAATTTATTGAAATGATGAAGATAAAATTAAAAATTATAATAATTTGTTACAGCTTGAAGTAATTGATTCTTTTTATTTTTAAATTTTCACTTGAATTTTTTAAACTTCTCTTAAATTGTATTTAGTATTCCACTTACTCATTTTAATCTTTTGTTCATTTTAGCTCTTTATTAAACTTAATCTTTAACTTTTTGGCTGAAACCTTTCACAAATTAAGTTACTAGTATCAAAAATAAAATATTGATAATAACATATTTTGCTATCATCAAAATCATGATTTAGAACCTAAATTAATTCTAACATCTTTTTTTAGGGATGACAATGGGCCGACCTATAGGTCTAGATTTAGGTGTTTTCAATGGACCGGCCCATGGGCCAGGCCTAGGCCCAGATTAGCCTAAGGTCCAATTCTTCTAAGCAAATTGATATAGGGATAAAAATAGGTTAGCCCACAGACCTAGATTTAGGTGTTTTTAATGAGTCGGCCCATGAATCAGGCTCATACACATATCAGCCCGAGATCCATTTCTTCTAGAAGAGTTAGGCTTTGGGCAGGCCTGGGACCTGAGCCTGGATATCGTTTTGCTTAAAAGAGTTAGGCCTTGGGTAGGCTTAGAACCTGAGCCTGGATAGTCCAAATTTGAACTCAATTAAAAAAATATTATTTTAATCGTTTTGCTTAAAAGAGTTAGATCTTAGGCAGGCCTGAGACCTGGGCCTAGGCAGCCCAGATCCAAACTCAATTAAAAAAAACATTGTATTGCACTTTTAATTTTAAGAAAATTATTTAAAAGAACTGATGGAGTCGGCCATGAGCTGGCTCATTGCCATTCCTACTTGTTTTCCCTTTAACTTGTGATCGATCATGATATTAATCTTGCTTTTAAGTCAAAAGCAAAACAATTAAATCTTTTCGCAATAGTAACTCTATGATTAAAATCTTAATTCTTCTTACTCAGGGTGAGCTCGCAGAGATGTTCAAAACCATTTTAACAATTCATATGCAATTATTTTGATATACAAATTAATCCATTCCCCTTTACTTTTGGAGCAGTGAGGAGAAAGTGAGTAATGAGATATTGTTAAAAATTAAGATATCTCACATGATTGGAAGGAAATATGAAACATCTAAGGCCCAGAAGGTGACAATGCTTAAAAAGTACTTGCTGATTGTGAAAACCTTTTGTGGTGCAACATTTTCTGCAATGAAAATTTGTTTCCAGGAAATTGAACAAACCAAAAGAAGGAATCCAAAGCATAAGAAATAACATATTTGACTTACATGTTAAGAGATAATCTCGATAAATCAACAAACCTTATAAATCTATGAATTGTGAAATCTTCAGTTTTGGTTTTTGTAGAGAAAAAGCTCAACTTTTTTTAAATTTTGAAATTTAAGTTATATTTGAACTTAAAATTGAAGTTCGATCTTATTTTATAAATAAAATGCAACGGCGCTAATGGTTAGGCTTCCACTACAATCGTCTCCAGCCACTGGCTTCAATAACAGTACTTGATTTTGTATTCTGTACCTGTTTTTCATCTCTTTATTCTGCGTTAGAGGAATGGTACTTCAAAATCATTGAAACGTTTGTAGTTTGCATTCAACATGGGATCGCTCAAAAAACATATCGCCCCAGAAAAGATGTTTCTGTGATCTCGTAACTGCTGCTTTGTTAAGCTGCTTCTTCTATTGAAATCTCATCCTAACTATCAATTTTAGAGTACTCACCTTTACCCTTAAGTTCTTGCTGTTAGTGAATATATAAAACCAATTAAGTTGACCTCACACAACAGCTTAAGCTATTGTGGTGAAACGGTCACTTAAC
>JANVCL010000214.1:791795-802566 GCA_026546855.1 Erythroxylum incrassatum | reverse complement strand
AGACACTTTCTAATATGGTATCAGAGCCTTTGTGACTAAGTGGTCCTGAGTTCAAATCCTACTACCCACCTATTATTCAGCACAAGGTAGAGTGAACCTGTGCAAGTTTCAAGCTCAAAGGAGCTTTTACTTGAAGGGTGTGTTAGTGAATATATAAAACCAATTAAGTTAGCCTCACACAATAGCTTAAGCTATTGTAGTGAAATGGTCGCTTATCCAAAACTCGAGTTGAAGGTATGGCGGAACCAAATTCTTCTTCGTTTTTAATATTTCTTTCTTATGCTTGTATTATGATCTTTAAACTTATAAAAACATATTTTTAGCGGTAAAAAATTTAGATCCGTAGTGATAAAGAATCGATAAATTGAATTAGGTTGGAAGTTAATAACTTCGATCTCATGTAAATTTCAGATCAAACTCGAACTGTTTATAAACAATTTCAGGTTAAATCTAGACACTTTCAAACTTAATTCGATCCAGACGATGCTAACCCTATTGTTCAGAATAATGGAGGAAGAATCTTATCGAGGATAAGTGAGCATAGGAAAGCTAAGTTGTGTGTTCAAAAAACTTAGGTACGTACGTCGGTTAAGGCAGTGAGGAGATGAGCTATCCATGGACGACCATTCAAGTTGTTTGAGAAAGGGATTAACTGCATCAAAATTTCAGCACTTGCCCTTTTGTCTTAGTAGGCTCTAAGTGACTTTATTATGTGTAATCGATGTGACTTGCTATATATATAAATGCATCGGAAGAGTTTGGCATGCTCACTTAGTATAAGTAAAATGGTCATTTTAAAGATAAAATACCTGGTGAATCAAAGAATCTTCGGCCAATTTGTTTCCACATACAGAAGGTGCCAAATTGTAAATATATAGTTAATCTTAAATTAAGAGTTAATAGTTTTAGTAGAAACTATTATTTTCATAAAACAATATAAATGCATTACTATATATATAATGTATGTTAATTGTATATTTTTAACTGAAATATAAGCTGCATACTAATAAATAATAACCATTCCTTTTACTAAATTTGCATCTAACTTACCCTTAAGAAATTAAAATGTTTTATCTAATAGAATAGCAACTGCTATTCTTGATACAAAAGTTATCTAAATTAATAACCTAATCAATTACATGAGCATGTTAGCTTGAATTGCATCTTGGAATTTTGAAGTTATAAATTCATCTTTGAAATTCCAACCCACAACTCTTTTTTAGTACGAAATGTAAGAAGAATGCCCCTTATTTTCAATTAAAAGTTGTAATTGATAATCATTATGAATTTGATTGGGATAACAAAATAAATCGTATTAAATATTTTTATTTAAATTTTTAATCTTTTGAATTTTTAATTAAGGTTTTAAATTCTTAAAAATCAGACAACTTAATTTAAAATATTGCATTAATAATAATATGATTGAATGAGTACATGGAGATTGAAGATTGATATATGTAGAGACTATGTGATATTTTTTCCTTTATACTTTTAAAAAATAAATAAATGGTCATATTTTGAATACATAGTTATTAATTTGTGTGTTAAAAAGGGTTAAGACACTATATTGATAAAGATAAATAATTATATAACCTTTCTAAATGTCAATCTTCACATATTCTACAACGAAAACAATAATAATTCAGTAATAATTTCTCTGAAATACCGGGTTTAGATAGGTCTAGTATTACGTAACCTTACCTCTAATTAGTAGAGAGACTATTTCTAGCTGACCTACATGAAAAATAAATAAATAAATATTTAATAAATAAACTATAAAATAAGTACTATACTAAATAATAAAATAATTAATAATTAATAATTAAAAAATAATAACAACAACAACAATCACAACAATAATCATCATCATCAGGCAAAGTAGGAAAAAACTTAAGCTAAATCCCTAAGAGGTAAGTACTATATAATTAAAAGTTCAAGCTATCAACAAGAAGAAAATGTTAAAATAATTATGAGAATGACAAGGATCTCTTTATGATAGATCATTTATTTGTATCCTAGTACGCCAATGTTTTATATTGTGGGTCATATGTTTGGTAAGTTATAGCAATGTCATATCATTCATAATCATCTCCCCCAATTCTTTTTAGACCTTTCTTTTTTTTCTCTTACAATCTCTAAGTAATATTTTTTCGCATCTTCTCACTAGAGTAGATGGGTGTTTCTTCTTAATATGTCCAAACCACCTACGTCTTATCTCTCTTAACTTTTCAATAATATTAGTCACCTTTAATTTGTCTCTTATCATTACATTCCTAACCTTATCTCTTCTAGTAAGGTTGCACATTCAACGAAGCATTCTCATCTGTATCACCATTAGTTTATGACTATGCACTTGTTTGATGGGTCAACACTCCATCTCGTAGAGCATGATTGACTTAATCGCTAAATGATAGAATTTATCTTTGAGCTTAAGTGATAAATTCTTATCACAGAAACTCCTGATGCACACTTCCATTTAAGTTGCCTTGATTTGATCTAGCGCATTATGTCTTCATCAATCTTTTCATTACTTTGGATAATCGATCCTAGGCACTTAAAATACTCATTTTATGGTATAACTTATGAACTAATTTTTACCTCTACATCGGTAGCCATCTTATGCCTTGAAAAGTTACACTCAATGTATTCAATCTTAGTCCTTCTCAATCTAAAGCCTTTCAACTTTAATGAATCTCTTTAAAGTTCAAGCTTGACATAAACACCCTCTTTTATCTCATCCACTAAAACATTATCATCAACAAACAACATATATCAAGAAATATCCCTTTAGATATTCTTGATGAACTCATCTTACAAAATTAAATTGTCTGATTTTTAAATTTTAATTATAAAACTTTAAAAATTGAACACTAAAATAAAAAATGCTAAAAAGGTGGGTTATACATGTTTTTTAATTTAGACCTTTAATTATAGAACTTCAAAATTTTGAACGTTAAAATAAAATATTAAAAATTATTTATTTTTGTTAGTAAATATATAAAATCAATTAAGTTGGTCTCACACAACAGCTTAAGCTATTGTGGTGAAATGATCGCTTAATATGGTATTAGAGTTTTTGTGACCAAGCAGTCGTAAGTTCAAATCCTACCACTCACCTATTATTCAGCATAAGGTAGAATGAACCTGTGCAAGTTTCAAGCCCAAAGGGGCTTTCACTTGAGAGGGTGTATTAGTGAATATATAAAACCAATTAAGTTGGCCTCACATAACAGCTTAAGCTATTGTGGTGAAATGGTCGCTTACCCAAAACTCGAGTTGAAGGTAGGGCGGAACTAAATTACTTAAATCCACCACGCATCCGCTGAGACGACCCAATTCGTTGCACTAGGAATCGAACACACGACGTGGGGCTAAGCCTTAGGCCCATACCTGAGCTCTGATGCCATATTGAAATTTTTTAATATAGGCAGAGTGTAGAGTCTATTAACAATAGTTGGGCTTGGGTCAATCATTGTCCAAATAACTATAACTAGTTGTTTGGATAGTTGACCCTTACCACTTATAAACCCTTTAACATTTTCTTGTCTAGACAATATAAAACACTTTAACAATTTTATATTTCGAGATTCGAATTTCATTTTCTTCGTACAACAATGCACAACTTCGAGTGTGTACAAAGGACAATAGCAACACACACTATCTAATAATATCACTTAACCAACACTAATGTCAACCCCTCGAGCTTCTTAGAAAGAAAGACATCACATATTAATTAAGCGAAGAGTAAGTAGTCAATTCTGTTGACTATGAAGCGCTTGATGACATAATCAATAAACCTGACAAGTTGGTTTTGTGTTAAACAGTTCACCTGTAAGTGACATCAACTATTAAATTATCCATAGCCTCCTCTTAATAAGTATTAAGGAGAAGGTTCCAATGCGGTATATGAAGAAGTAAAGCACGTCGAGATGCTTAATTTTGTCACTTACGAGAGCTTAAATTCTTTATTATCACTAAGCTAATCTCCAAATTAATTAATAACACTTTCTCTATGGTATATTATCATGTTAACCAAAATTTATAAACCAAATAAGACTTTGTAATTATGTTGTTATCTCTTTTTTATAAACACGTTAAATGTTTGGTTAGAAATAATTATTTATGATAATTATCAATTTGAATTTGTATATTTTGATAGACTTTTAACTTTAATTAAGTTTTATTTATATTTTGTTTTTATATATAATTTATCATTTAGTCACTACTTTGGAGTTAATTTTAATTGTTTTATCCTATTAATTTCATGAACTATTCAAAATAGATCATAAGTGTGACATACCTCATAGTTAAGCATTATATATATTTTAACTTAAGAAAGAGATTTCAATTGATTTATGAGGTTTGTTGGCTTGTTAGTTTCTTCATCCGAAAGATCAAAATAGCATCTTCGTCTCTTCTATTCTATGTCCTCTATTCATTTTTTAACGATAATGCCAATTCATCCATGCATGCTTCTGATACACCAATGAGCCTTTGCCAATGCAATGTAGGGAGATTTGTGTAGGAATGGCGAATTAGCCTCAACCTCGGGCTAGCTAACATGAAATTTGACAATTTTGGTTTGGCTAAATTTGAGTATTTAGATATAATCATGTTCGTTACAATAAATTAATCAAATTTAATTCAAATTCTAATTAAATTAATCTGAATTTAATGCATTGAAATTGATTTGACTCAACTTACATTCATGCATTTCCAGTTTAAATTTCAAAAAGAAAAATCGAACTTAAAGTTGGACCTTAAGGATTGCTAAGGTGGAACCAGCACATTGTTAATTCTAGATTTGTCGACATACGTCAATGTATGAAAGGAAAATTGAAGAAAATGATATGACATTTTGATCCAACATATAAGTATTAAATGATATTGTGTGACATATGGGATAATGCCTCCATTAGGACCTACCTACCTACGTCCAATGGGGGGAAATTCCAAGACTCCAGGAATATTTCTCATCCAATGTAGTACAAATTTTTCTTGTTTTCAGATTTTTTTAGAACTTGAAAATTGTCTGTGCAACTTGCATAGCTTCTGATGCTATTTAAGTAACCAATGGTTAGAGTTGTACCTCACAAAACTGTAGCCCCATCACCACATGGAGCCAAGCTACATGCAGAATCTTACTGACTATAGCCTGGAAAGTACTGTTCTCTATAGAGAAACAGAAGATCCATTATCTCCGGAGAGCATCGAGGAGATGGTTTTTGATGAACACGGCTTGGAAAGATTGCTAGCAATCGAATCAGAACTCATGGACTTCAGTTATGGAACGAACCACCATTCGGTGATGGATGTTGAAAGTCTCAACTTCATTAGTGACGAACTGGGTCCTGAAACGATCCTGGAAACACGTGAGGGACTAGTTGCGGGAGAAAGTTCGGGATTGGAGAGAGCTCAGGAAGAGGTCACGCAAGAAACCAGCTTGACGGATCTTCTGTTGAAGGGAGCTGAAGCTGTTGAAGCAAGAAACTGGACTCTCTCTTCCTCTATAATTGCGAAGCTGAAGTTTCTCTTATTTGACGGAGAAAATGGCGATGACCGTTTCCACAGGCTGGCTTTGTTCTTTACTCAAGCTCTGCACTATAAAACCATTGATGCTCTGCAAAAACCTGTTTCCCTACAACCTGCAAACACCAAGCCGGCTTTTCAGGTTCTCCAAGAACTCTCTCCATATGTCAAGTTTGCACATTTCACAGCCAACCAAGCAATCCTCGAGGCCACAGAAGGTGATCAGGAGATTCACATCATTGATTTCGACATTTCGGAAGGAAGCCAATGGCCTCCATTGATGGTTGATCTCCTCACTAGGAAGACTGCTTCGGCTTCTTTTAAAGTTACTGCCATTGTAAATGAACAAGAGAATGCGGCGACGGTTTATCAGACAGGGAGAAGACTCAAAGAGTTTGCAGGTTCAATCAACCTGTCATTCGAATTCGAGCAGATGGTGATAGGGAGTGAAGAAGATTTTTCAAGGATTGCACTTGGTGATAATAATGCACTTGTAGCTAATTGCATGATTCACCAGCTTCACATGCCAAGCAGAAGTTTTGCTTTTGTCAGGACTTTCTTGTCTGGTATCTGCAGATTATCACCTAAGATTGTTGTCCTGGTAGAAGAAGAACTGTTCAATCTTGTCAGAATCCCGTCAATGTCTTTTGCAGAGTTCTTCTGTGAGGCTCTTCACCACTACACTGCACTTTCTGATTCACTCACAAGCAGTACCTGTGGTGGATACAATGTGGGGTTTAAACTACTAGTCAAAGAGTTCTTGGGTCCAAGGATTCTGGAGAGTATAAGCAAGTTTCCAAGTGGGGTTGAAGAGAAGCTATTGTGGAGAGATGTGTTCTCTTCATTGATAAGGTTCAGACCAATTCCTATGAGTACTTGTAATGTTTCTCAAGCAAATTTCTTGATCAGCCTGTTCAGGGGAGGCTACTGGGTGCAACATGAGAGCTCCAAGTTGACCTTGTGGTGGAAGTCAACACCTTTGACCACAGCTTCCATTTGGGTCCCCCTTTCACAATCAAGATGATGTATGCCCATAGCACTATCTTGTTATTGTTATTCATGGAATGGTATTGATTCTCTTTTTGTGGATCAACTTGCGGAAAGCAACTAAATTGGAAAAGATACACAGTAAGAAGTTGGAATTTTGTTCTATTAATTAGTTCATAGATTAACTTAATTAGTAGATAAAAATTGTATTAAATAAATTATCAATTACATAAACTAAATTATAAATTACGTGTTACGAATGAATTAATATTAATATCGATTCAAGTAATATTTATAAATGTATTTGCTTTCAGTTTACATTTTTCAAGTTACTGAAGTGATAAATAGCCCCTCAACATCAACTTGAAACTAGATCAACTTATCTAAGCATGTTTCCAATTCTTGAAAGATTCTAAAGAAGTTTAGTCTATGGCTATCCTGAACTAAACCCTGGACAAGCTCACTCTGTGGCTGGAATATTAGGGACAAGAATAATATTATAAAATGTCGGGTTTGTAGTTGACTTTGATCTTATTATCACTCTTCACTTTATAAATTTAGACACAAACGGATGAGGGTGAGACAGGCGTCAATCTTCCGGAGACAAACAAGAGAGTAGGGACAAATGTAGCCACAAATTAACCATTCTAGTTTATGTAGCTTATCTCCTCAACTATTGGGACCAAGAACTGGTGCTCTTTCCAATGTTGATTCCCTTTTTCTTTTTTACATCCAGGTATTCCTAAGAAATCAAATATATATTAGTTCTTTATATAAGTATATGATAATCTCATCCATGCTTGATCTAAAAAAATTTTAAGTAACCAAGTTGTACTTCCACCATAATGATCCAATTTCATTATTTAGGCCAGACTTTTGATTTTGGGATGAAAAGTTATAAGACTAATCAACTCATGCATTTGGTGCATAATTAATATATGCTAATTGTAGTTGTCTCTTAAGGGCTAATCTAATTTAGGAATGATAATGGGTACATTCAGGTCGACCTTGTCATTGGCCTAACTCAACCCAAGTTATCTAACACTCATTAACTATAGTCCAGAGCAGGCTTGGTCCTGGACATTTCTGCCCTTGCCCAGGGTTCACTCTTGACATATCTCTATTTTGCTTCATTTTGTTCTTTATGAGGGCTTATTTTTGATACTTATAAAAAACAAAATAAGACATTTTTTTTACTTTATTCACGACCTATAAAACATTAAGAACAGGTCTAATCCAGAGCTTGATCTAAATACTGAAAAATAGTATTATTTGGTGTAATTAACTAGAATAGCATCATTTTGGTGGGAGAGTTGGGATAATTAGGGTCAAATTTCATCCTGTTTTTTTAAGTTTAAACTTGACCTAAAACTTGGTCAACTTGAGTTTAAATCGATAACTTCAAATTAAGCTAAACTTTAAATAAGTTTTATAATTTGAAATTTTGGATAGAAATAAAAAAAATCAAATCTAAATTAACTCAATTCAAAATTAATAGGTTAAGTTTGAAAAAGATTTAATTTTGATTGAGTTTTGAGGAAACAAAATTATGATCCTAAAATGTTTCCTTATATATATATATAATATTAACTCAAATCAGATTTGTGAAGGTTGTATTTATGGGAAACATTTCAGAAATAGCTTTTCAAAGGAGTCATTTTCAATATCATCAAAGTCACTCTAACTTGTACATACTGATATATGGGGCCAAATTAATCCTCTCTCCCTTGGTAAGAACAAGTATTTCTTGTTTTTCATAGATGATTTTAGTTGACAACTTGGGTTTATTTTTTGAAGGAGGAATCTGAAGCTTTTGAGACCTTCAAAAAATTGAAAATGTTGGTTGAAGATGAAAGTGGCTATTTGATTAAATCCTTGAGAACAAATAGAGGTGGTGAGTTCACTTCCAAACAATTTGATGATTTTTGTGAATCTCATGGAATTAAAAGATTCTTGACAATCCCAAGGTCACCACAGCAAAATGGTATTGTAGAGCGGAAGAACAGAACCATTCTTGACATGATTAGAAGCATGTTAAAGAGCAAACACTTGCCTATAGAATTCTGGGCAAAAGCTGTATTTTTAGCTGTATATTTGAGCAACAAATGTCCTACAAAAAGCTTACAGAAAAATACTCCTCAAGAGGTATGGAGTGGTAAAAAACCAACTCTTTCTCATTTAAGAGTTTTTGGTTATGTTGCGTATGCTCATGTTGCTAATGAAACAAGAGCAAAACTAGATGATAAAAGTGAGAAGTTTGTGCTTATTGGCTATGACACAAAGTCTAAGGGTTATAGACTTTATAATCTTAAAAGTAAGAAGATCGTTGTTAGCCGAGATGTCAACTCTGATGAAAATGCTTGTTGGATCTGGGAAAATCAAGGGGAAAATTATAACCTTCTTCCATTGTTTGATGCTCATTTTATTCAAAAATGAAAATGAACAACCTATGTCTCCTACAGTGTCTTCTCCAACAACAATTCATGTTAACTTGAGTCCTTTAAGCTCCTCCAAAAGGCCACAGAAGATGAGAAGTCTTCAAGACATTTATTCAGATACTAATGAAATCAACGATTATGCTATCTTTTGTTTATTTGCAGGTGCATAACCATTAAACTTTGAAGATGCAGTAGAAGATCAAAAAAGGAGAAAGGCCATAGATGAAGAAATAAATTCCATTCACAAAAATGATACATGGAGATTGGCAATTCTTCCAAAAGACAAGCATTTTGTTGGTGTCAAATGGATTTACAAAATAAAAAAAATGAAAGAGGAGAAGTGGATAAGTTCAAAGCCAGATTGGTTGCTAGCCAACAACGAGGCGTTGATTATGACGAAGTCTTTGCTCCAATTGCTCGTTTGGAAACAATCAGATTAACCATGGCATTGGTTGCATAAAACAAATGGAGAATTTATCAAATAGATGTCAAATCTGCATTCTTGAATGGACACTTGGAGAAAGATGTTTATATTGAACAACCTCTCGAATATGTTGTCAAAGGTCATGAAAATAAAGTGTTGAAGTTGAAGATGACCTTATATTGTTTAAAGCAAGCACCAAGAGCTTGATACAGTGATAATTACTTTGTTCAAAAAGAGTTTATAAAATGTCCACATGAATATGATCTTTATGTGAAGAAAAAGGAGAATGGTAATATTTTTATTTTTGGTTTGTATGTTGATGACTTGATTTTTACAGGAAACAATTCACCCTTATTTGATGAATTTAAAAAGGAGATGACTAAAGAATTTGAGATAACTGATATAGGGCTTATGTCCTGTTATCTTGGAATTAAAGTGAAGCAATTAGATGAAGGCATTTTTGTCTTACAAAAGGATTATGCAATGAGGATTTTGAAAGAATTCAACATGGAAAATTGTCAATTAGTTTCTACACCAGTCGAATGTGGAGTAAAACTGGCAAAATTTGATGATGGTGAAAAGGTAGATTCAACTATGTCCAAAAAGCTTGTTGGAAATTTGAGGTACTTGACTTGTTCTAGACCTGATATTCTTTATGGAGTTGAAATTATTAGTCGATATATGGAGTCTCCAACAGTCACTCATTTTAAGGCTAGTAAAAGGATTTTGAGATATGTCAAAGGAACTCTTGATTATGGCTTGTTTTATTCATAACGATAGTGAATGGGGAGATAATGTTGATGATAGAAAAAGCATTATTGGTTTTTTGTTTAAACTTGAAGATGTTCTATTCATTTGGAGTTCACAGAAGCAACTCATCGTAACTCTTTCAACATATGAAGCAAAGTATGTAGCTGCTGTTGCTTGCCTTTGTCATGCTATATGGTTGAGAAAATTGTTAAAAACCATGTATATATCACAAGAAGAATCAATTGAGATTTTTGTTGATAAGAAATCTGCAATTGCATTGGGAAAAAAATCCTAGTTTACATGATACAAGATTTCACATTATGCGAGAGTATATCAGCAAGAAGGATTTATTAAGATTGATCGATATCAAAAGTTAATTATTTCAAAATTTTTGCAACTAAATATATTGAATTAATTCGGTTTTTAATCATTCAAATATATAATCATTAAAAGCTGGACTTTATGAAATTGCAACTGTGTTGAATTGAGTTGTCTTGAGCAGCCTGAAGTGTTAAAATTAGTGGAGGAGTTAGCAATGATAATGAAGATAAGGAAGAAAAGAAAGTTGAAGGGAAAACCAAATGAGTTGAAGTGCAAAAGGAAATTGGAGTTGATGTTCCTAAGCATAATTCAACAATATATG
>JANVCL010000214.1:723272-736527 GCA_026546855.1 Erythroxylum incrassatum | reverse complement strand
TCTTAATTTCAACTTCCATTTCAATTTACTCATTCACTTTACTCTCATAATCCATACAAATTTACTCAAATATCAAAGTCCTTAAATCTTTTCTCATCAATTTTTCCTAAGGCACAAAATATCTATAACACAATTCATATACAAATACACTAATTGAATTTCATTTAATATTTCTAATTTTCCACTTAAAGATTGGGGTCCAACATTATGAGCTATGGTTTGCTTTATTCTAGGAAGTCTTGCTTTCTAATTCTATCGCTTGTCAAAGATATGTTGTCTTTTAATAAGCACTTTCAAGTTTCGAGAACTTTTCTTGATAAGTAGTGACGGAGCCAGGAATTTAAGATATAAGGCCTAAATATTTAGTTTTTTAAATTTTGAGGAGCCCAGTATACCACTAGCCTCTAAATAACCCCGTCCTAATATATATATATATATACATGTATAAATATATATAATTATTTAATAATCTTGAAGGTGGGGACCCCAGTGTACCACTGGCTCCCACCTACTTCCGTCCCTATTGACAAGACATGTATTTTCTGGAATCTATCCATTTGTTTTAGCTTGCAACTTGAATGGCGAAGTACGTGGTGCGATTGAAGGTTTGTGATGAAGCAGAAAATTTGAGGTAGCTAAGTGATTAGAGTTTTAGAGCTTGTTTGTTTCCCTTTTGTTTTTCCATTTTTCGTTGTCGTTTTTGTAAAAAGAAAATAAGTTAAATCAAACGTGTTTGGTTTAATCTGTTGTAATTTTTTGTTTATGAAAATAAAAAAACCACAATAGTTTTACAGAAACAAAAAAACATCGTTTATCTGAATTTTGACAGCATGTTTTCTTTAACAGAAAAACAACATATTCTTATTTTCTATCTCAATTAATAATAATAATAATAATAATAAAAGTACAAAATTTATTATAATAATTAATAATAATAATAATAAGATAATTAATTTGGTATAATAAAATTAATAATAGTAAGTAGAAAATTTATAACAATAATTAATAAAAATAAAAATAATTAATAATTAATAATAATAATAATAATAACTTATTAAAAATTAATAATAAAAAATTAATAATAATAATGATACTAAATTAATAATAATAATAACTTATTAAAAATTATTAATAATAATAATAAATTAATAATAATAATAATAAATTATTAAAAACTATTATTATTATTAATAAAATTAATAATAATAAGAATAACTTAATAATAATAATAATAATTAATAAAATTAATAACAATAATAATAACTTAATAATAATAATAATAATAATAATAATAATAATATCAACGACAATAATAAAATTAATAATCATAATAATAACTTATTAAAAATTAATAATAATAAGAATAAATAAATAAATAAATAAAAATAATAATAATAATAATAATAATAAAATAATAATAAGAATAACTTAATAATAATAATAATAATAATAATAAACCAAATATATTTTTATTTTTCAGTTTTTTATTAAAAATCTCAACCAAAAAAGTTTTTGTTTTTAGTTTTTATATTGCAAATCTCAACCAAACAGGTTTTCGTTTTTTAAAGAAAAAAACAGAAACTAAAAACAGGAAACAGAAACTAAAAACAACAACAGAAAAATAAAAATGGAACCAAACGACCCCTAAATTTCTTGTTTTATCAGTTTAATTTTTTATTCGATTTTGAAAACATTGATATTATCAAAGATTATATCTTAAAACATGAAATATTTTTCCACCCTTTAAAAATTATTTTTCTTATCACTATCAATAGGCCTTTTAAGTCTTTAATATGTTCTTTTTTGTTTTTCTCAACATTAACTTCATCAAAAAGGCTATCAAATCTTTGTCATGAATGGGAAACCCTAGTTGGTCGTAGTATGAAAGTTTGAAAACCATTTTTTCCAAAATTTGACTTTGAAACCAAAACAAACCCAATATCTATGCCATGTGGAGCAGATACACCAAATCGATCAACAGGAAATTGAGTACTTGGTTAGGTTTTGGTCAATTTTTGGGAACTGCAGACTTAAAATAAGAACAAGTCTTTGTCTTTGAAACTTGGATGTGTAAGAGAGTCAAAACAAGCCAAGCCCATCCACACAAACTCGCGTTATTGTCATGCACAAATGTACTTAGTTACGTATGTACTTCCATTACCACACAATTATTCTTATCCAGTCAAAGAATACGTTTATTTCTTAAATTATTATATAAATTTATAATTTCAAAATAATAATAATAATAATAATAATAATAATAATAATAATAATAATAATAATAATAAAGGTAACACGTATGTTTGAAGTGAGTGATCATAAATTTCATGTGAAATCATTTATATGAGTTCAATAATTACATTCACTATTAATAATGGAATACATGCTTATTGAAGTTATTATTATCAAATTTAATATAATTATTATTCGTATCATACCTAATAATGTCCGGTATACAAATATTATAGTAATTATGGTAGGTATGATGGTACAATGTAAATACACATGGAATCCAATGAAATCCCACTCAAGTAAAAATGAACATATTGTATATCTAGCAAGTGGGTATCGGCTAAAATTTGATAATTATATAAGTTTTTATTTTTACCAATAGAATTTGAACGTGTTGGATTAATGTATCGTATAGAAATATTAGTTCTTATCGCAATTTCGAGTTGATAGTCAATTCAAAGTTTGACTTAATATCAATTTAGAGTCAATTTATCAGATCCAATCGACTCGAATTTCAAGTTAAATTTTAGTTTGAAAGATTGACCGAAGGCTTAATTCAAACTTTGATTAATTTTTACTATGAAACGACATCATTATAACTTAAGATTAGACCGAACTTGAACTTGAGTCGTTGTCATCTCTCGTGCAAGCCATCCTTCCTAACCATTATGCTCTTGGCAGGGAATGATGATATAGGAAGTTCTCTTTTTAACTTATGAAAGCAAACAAGCTTTTCACGAGGCGGATAGTGGAAATGAATGATGGTGTGTTTGGAGCCTACTTCATTAGCATCATGAATTCGTGAGGAAGGCAAAATGTACTCATAAATGAGTGGTTTAAGGTCACACTTTCGGTGCTATTTGCTATTCCAATCATTCCTCTTTGTAATGGATATGCATAATCATTAGCTCTCCATTTAACCTGGAAACTCCCCAAAAATAAAAATAAAAAAGAAGCAAAGTGAACGTACCTAGAGGTAATAATGAATGCTATAAATTGTCTACTGCAGAATCTCATGCGTAAATTTAGGGCATTTACTAGACATCGCCGTTCAAATGAATAATAAATAAATACTCCCATCAAATTTTTAAAAATATATTTATATTTATTTTCTAGAATTTAATAAAAATGTATAAGAGCTTAAAATGAGGCCCAAATATTTCTTTTTGATAAATAAAAGTGATAGTATTATAAAACAAAAAGAAAATCCCTAAAAAAAACAAAAGAAAAGTTGTCTGATACATAAAACTCTGCACTTTGTGAAGGTCAAAAATATAGTTATTACATGTATGCAACTTTTTTTTATATATTTTACAAAGATATTATTTTTGTAACTCGAGCTCGTGTTTTTTTAAAGAAATGGAGGAATTCATAGTCACTATCTTTTAGATGCGCATTGAGCAAATCTCTATATTTGACCCAATAGCCTACAAATCATATTAATCGAGTGCTACACATTAGGTAAGCCCTATACGACAGACTCAATCGAGAAATCATACGTAAAGGGATTCAAACACAGGATCTTTGTAATACATAGCACTGACCCTATTACGTACCTAGGATCATACATAAAAGGGTAAAAACGAAGGAAATATTAAATACATGATTTCAGTTTCATTTTGAGTATCGAAGCAATTTTTGATACCGAAACGAGCTCCGATCCTCTCAGGACAGTTGAGGAACTTGTTCACCGATACTCGGTTTAAGTCTTTCTACAGTTTCTTCAATACCCAAGCTCTCTTAATGGGTCAGAGAATCGTACACTTACGATTAATGTAAATAAGCGACTTTAACCTTTATATAGATTCCATATCGAGTTTCCTCATCATTAAGCCGATATAGATCAGGCTTATACTTTCTCACTTCACCAATTCGACTATTCCCTAGGGGTGAACTCGTGCCTTTCCAATCAGAAAGAAATAAATTTAGAGGTTGTTTCAAAAATAAATTAATTAAAAATAAGGGACTAATAGTCTAATATTGATAAACAAACATGCATTATTTTTAATAATATATTGTCTAAATATGTTTTCCTTAATTTTTAACGCGTAAATATTCAGTTTTAATGTTATTATTATTATTATTAAAATTATTTATAAATAAATGTTAATGTTAAAATGTAGTTCTGAATATTCTACAGAAAATAGTAATTCAAATGATGCAGATCGACGGACCAACCGAACCTAAAGTGGGGTACACCGCACCGTCACGTGTACCTTCTGCTCTCATTTCAGCCGTTGATTTTGATGATAATTAGATTATCCAACGGGTGGAAATTAAGAAGACGGTGAGGAAAGATAAAATAAGGTGCTTCCAAATAAAGAAACAACCCCAACAAGCTTTGACCATTGACCAAAAAGTTAAAAAAATAAATTATATATAAAAAAAGAAAATGGATGACGTCACCGAATTTCTTTAAATCCTCCACCACCACCATTCTCTCTCTACTTTCTCGCATTTTCTCACTGGTCTCTGTAAATTTTCTTTCGAACCAAACACCATGGTGAGGGACTTGTGCATAACTATTCCCAGCTTCTTCAGATGTCCCATCTCGCTCGACGTCATGACGTCTCCGGTGAGCCTCTGCACCGGAGTTACTTACGACCGCGCAAGCATTCAGCGGTGGTTGGATTCCGGCAACAACACGTGTCCCGCGACCATGCAGGTCCTCCATACCAAGGAGTTTGTGCCCAACCGCACCTTGCAACGTCTAATCCAGATCTGGTCCGAATCAGTGCAGCATAACCGCCGAGCCGACTCAGGTGCTAACTCGGTCCCCTCACACGATGAAGTCGAAAGCATTGTTAAAGGCCTCAGGTCTATTAAACGAGAAGCGAAGCGGATTGTTGACGTTTTATCGAAAATCCTGTGTTTTGCTAAAGAATCGGAGGAGAATCGGGAGTTCTTAGCTTCAAGGGAGGACTTAGTGCCAATGCTCATCGATTTCTTGGCCGATACTGAGTCTGTTAGTGACATTGAACTGATTGAAGAAGTTGTTAGGATTTTGGATATAATTTTACCAAAAATTGGAGGCAGAAAAAAGGAGCTTATGACATTACTATTGAAGAAGAGGAATAACGATAACGATAATAGTAACGGCCTATATTCTCTTCTCTTTATTCTTCAACAAGGAAAGAGCTTGGATTCAAGAATCGGATCGATTAGGGTCCTGGAAGCGGTGGCGGTGGACGCTGAATCGAAGTTGATAATCTCAGAAACAGACGGGTTATTACCAGAACTGACAAAATCCATATGCTTAGATTCCGATCCATGCCTGATCGAGGCTGCGTTATCGTGTCTAATCGCGATTTCGATGTCAAAACGCGTTAAAATCAAGTTAGTTCACCTGAAAACAGTCACAGAACTGAGGAAGTTACTGAAATCAGTTAATATGAGTGTATCTATCACTGAGAAGGCGATGAAGGTTCTTGAAATGGTAACGTCGTGCGGAGAGGGAAGAGAGGAGATGTGTAAGGACGAGGAGTGCGTGGAGGCGGTGGTGGAGAAGATGTTAAAAGTAACGGCGGGGACGACGGAGCACGCGGTGACAGTGCTGTGGAGCGTATGTTATCTGTTTAGAGATCAGAGAGCGCAGGAGGTGGTGACGAGGATGAATGGGTTGACCAAGATATTGTTGCTTATGCAGAGTAACTGCTCGCCGGCGGTGAGGCAAATGGCAGCAGATTTGTTGAAGATATTTCGGGTGAATTCCAAGTCTTGCCTTTCAAGTTACGATACTAAGACTACCCATATCATGCCCTTTTGATGTTATGTTGAAAGAAAACATTTTTTTTGCGATTTTGTAAATCAAAGGAACAGAAATTTTTGGTAGTTAATACAACAAAGGAAATTGGTTCAACACATCGCACTGTTCATTCATTGTTCTCGATTTTCCGTTTCTTAGTTTGCCATCTTCTTTTTGTTGATCTGTGTGAAACACTGTTCGTTGTACTCTGACGATTAACTTCTGTTGGTCTTTGCTCCAATTTCAACGTTAAGTTAGTCCTCAACCCATTCAGAACGTTAAATTACAGAGCATATTCTTCACATTCAATTTTTTCTACAACTAGATTAATCTTTAAGGTCAATGTGAGGTTAGTGCATTTGAAACAAATTTTATAGTTTGGAATGGAAACACATGAGCTGGAAATGCATTGAAATGATTTGGATGCCCCCTCACGTAAGGAGCTTCAGAGATTCCGGAGATCAGCACCCCACAGAAGCTTGAAAGGGCCAGAGTAGCAGCAAATATAGTAAGTAACTTTGACTATAAAGCTGACTCTGTAATTTCTTAATTGCAATTGCAAAGAAACATACAAAGGTATATAGTGTGGTGATTGATAGAGAGGGGCAAGGTGCCGCAATTTCTGAGATGGGTTTTGCTTTGCCAACGACTGCTTTTTGTTGTTGTATGCTGAGCTCTTCCCTCTTTTCTTCGTTTGATTCGAGTAAAATTGTATTGTTTTCGATTGCAAAAAGGAGTGGAAGAGCTCGGGATCACAATCCAAAAAGCAAATGTGTTTAAAATTAAAAGGAGATGCACTGACTCTAGGTTTGACCACCGATCTCTCTGACATCATCAAGATGGGCCCTTTGGAGCACACACAAAAGGAAAGGAAAGGCGAGAAGAGGTACTTCCCATTTTCATAAAGAAACATGTTCCTTTGTAATGTTCATATTTAATGTAATGGCAATACGTGGTTCAGCGTTGTGTATTGGCCTTCTGGTATTGATAAAAGGGGAATGGGATTGGTTGCAGCGAGCATATCAACAGTTTAAGGGGTTGAAGGGTCATGGAGAGGATTGTTCCCTGAGCACTTGCAAGGGGTCTCTTCGCCCTTTTTGTGGTTCTCATTCTTTTTTTTTTCCATTATATAAAAATAATTGTATTGGGTGTTATTCAGGCATTGGATCCTGTGTGATTGATAATAACTTGTTGATTGTTTCTAGTGGAGGTGTCAATTATTCTCCATTAGGTACCATGTTGGGTCAAAATGGACATGTCATGTGAAACTTTATTTGATTGATGGGAGAGGGTTTCTTCTTAGTATCGTAGCAAAAGCCTTGAGGCTATTGGATTTGAAGTGGGACCTGACGTCATCATTATCAACACCCAAACAAATAAATATATTAATCTATAAATCTTAGGAAAGAGAGATCACTTCTGAGATTGATGGAATAGGCTTGATTGATAAGCTACTTCTCCAGGTATTAAGGAACCTAATGATAGTTACCTGCCCCTAATTACCCCTTTTTGGTCTTAGCTTTCTTGCTTGTTGTTTCTTGCCGTTCTTGTTGCTGCTTTGTTATCACCCTCGTCTCCTAGTCTCAAAAGATAAGAGTGGAGTGAAATCACCCTAGTTATTTTGGCTTGATCTATTTTGTAGTTTCCTTTATATTGTCTTATAGCATGAACAAGAGAGTGAGATGGTGGCACATTACACACCCACAATAGCTTTTGCCTTTTGTTTTTTTTTATATGAGAAATTTCGGTTAAGTCTTGAGGGTTGGTGATTTGTCACGTTGGGCTTGGGACACGTTGGTCCATAATTCAAAATCCATCTCATTAACATTGCACCAATAAGGATGAACTGAAGTGGTAGATCAAAAGTTTGATGGACATCTTTTAGAGAATAGAATAGGGTTGAAGTATAAAGAAAGGAAGATTAACCTAAAAGTGCCTTTAATTAAGGTTTCATTTCGTTAAAAGCTCCCATATTCTTATCTTGTTGATGATGTTTAATATGGTGGGAAATATATGTCCATATACCTTCCCTAAGCTTTGATTAAACTTCAGTGTTAGGCAAGGAAAAAGATGTTGATAGTGTGGTGGATATGTTTAAGTTGTTGTCCTTTCTAATCCATTAGTGTAGTGACAGCATTGTATCACATATTTCCTGTTATGGTGTTTGGTGACAACATACTGATGGAAAACATTAGCAACAGACATTTTGGTCAGAAAGTAACAGAAAGATTTGGTACTCCCAACATAACCTTCACAAGAGTTTGTTTATGTGGGAACTAAGAAAACAAAATAAAAAAGATTAGACCAATGACGTATACAATACTTGTGCAACTGTTTACCAATAACAACATAGGTCTGCACAAAGTCAGTAAGATCATGTATGAAAGGTAAAGAAAAAAAGTCAACCTAGGATCACCACCAAACTCCACTTAATTGTGGATTTGGTTCTATTTATACTTTTTAAGTCCACTAATGACCAAACAATTAGAGCATAAACAAGAAGCTTGGGTAGTCAAATCTCCAAGGTAATCCGAAATAGGAGCGTGTGATGGACCTCGGAAAGATTTTGCAGACAATCTCAATGTTGTTCACAGGACGAGATCCATCCAGAACTCAGGCAATATGTTTTGCAAGAGAGAGGATCTTGACATGCTTCTTTTGTCTCAGCTCATGGGGCACTGGACCAAAGACCCTGGTTCCAACAGGCTGCCCCTGTTTATCAACAAGCACCACAGCATTGTCATCAAACTTAATCTCACTCCCATCACAACGACCTCGCTGCATAGCAGCACGCACAACAACGGCATAAACAACCTTTCCTTTCTTCACTTTTCCATTTGGTGCAGCTTCCTTTACAGAAGCAACTATGGTATCCCCCAATCTTGCCCCCTTTTTCCCCTTCAAAGCCTGTATGCACATGACCTTCTTAGCCCCAGAATTATCTGCAACTTTGAGAACAGTCCTCATCTGTATGAAAGTCCTTTGTTGCTGCATACATGCAGCATCATCAGCATATCGATAATTTAGTTAATGAACGATAAAATGTAAATTGAAATGATGGAAAGACTGGACTTCATTTTCACTGACACGGATGATTTAATGACAAAGAAACAACAATCTTATTGCTCCAATAATCTCAACAAAAACAGACATAGTTTGGGGAACAACAATGCTTTCTGAGGAAAGAAGCATCTTCCTGATAATTTAGAATGCTTGACAATTCATCAAACTTCATCAATATTTCTAAACTATATTTTAATATATTGCGTAAATTTGTTATCTTGAGCAGTAACAGGTTCTTATCAGATTTTTAGTTTAACAACTGGTCACCCTCGATGAAAGACCAAACCAGTAATCTCATATTTGACATATAAGTAAATTCATGGGCAAATCCACAGACCTGAGATAACAAATTGTTGCACGTCACCTCACTGGATGCATTCAAGGAGGCAAAAAAATTGTCAACGAGGCCTCCCAACAATGTTCGGCTCCCTGCTCATTTTGCAATTCGTCAATATTGATGCATGATGAACATAGTCTATTACTTATGAACCAAAACATGAACATAGTCTATTACTTATGAACCAAAACATGAATCATTAGCTTCATGAAGATAAAAAGTACGGGACCAAAAATGTACTTCTCTATTTGAAAATTTTATTTGTAGCATGGGACTTCATTTTTCAAATTTTTACTAATTTAACTAGTAATGGAAAATGGAATAAGGTCTACGGAAAGAGGTATAGTGATAGGAACTAGCAACTTTGTATAAAGATTCTCCAGTATGCTTTGAAGTACGTTATAAATAATTAATTACAGATCTGTGTATTCAGGAGTCACAACTTCGTTAATTTGAAGAGTCTTTTTACACCAGCATACTTAAGACCAAATGGATATAATATGAGTTAATAGTGAAGAAAATCAGTCAGCATGTCAAACTTTTAGCTGTAGACCAAACTCAAGAATCAAAACAAGATTGTGTTCAAATGAGAACTCATAAAAATGTAAATCAAATGGGACTTCGTAAATAAAAAACACATACCACGGGAGCATTTGGAAGCTATGCTCATTGCCATGTTATCCCCACTTGCAAAACCTTGACCACTGAGAGAGGAGAAAGGATTAGACCTAACTTTCTAGCTTTCACACAAATAAGCCCCAAAACGCCTTCGCAAGTAAAGTGTAAATATGAAAAGCACACAAAAATGATAAAGCTCAAATGAAGAAGACAAGTATCAAACCATCAAGTGGCATGAATATATACATTTGGAAGCTCACATATATAGGCCGACATGAAACAATAAAGGGTCTCCTTAACCAAACCCTAATTTCACATCATTCGTGAAATTACACTATATAGACTTCGAAATCTATAAAGATCACTGTCCAACAATTTAACTTAAGTAAGCATAGTGTATAAGGACCTCAATTTGACTATCAACTACTTTAAATTGGCTGACCGACACAAAAATAAAGCAAAATCCAATCCAAGTAATGTTCTAAATAACAAGATTTAAGGCATCTAACACACAAACTCATAAGCAACTACTTCCTACTTTTATAGTTCTATAAAAAATACAAATACTTTGTAAAGTTCAAGTCCCAAGCCTTCATGATCAAACCAGCGATGTCAAGAAAGTTACAAACTTAGAGTATAACTGAACTACTAATCACCCAAAGTAGAGAACATTACAAAGTCTACCAAAAAGAGTTCAACTCGGACATTTCATCGAACATCTTACAACCCATCTCAACACCACCACAATTTCCCAAAATAAAAAAAAAAGAGAAATCATACACAGTACATAGACGTTCTTGTTAAATTCCAATTTGAGCACGGACCCATTAAAGGACTTAGAGGAAATCACTAGGTTGAATGGGATTCAAGTGTGCACGGATGGTAACGAACCAAACCCAACAATACCCACGTGACCAGAATGCTTGAAAAGAGAAGAACACCCAAAACCTCAAAAATATATCATATAGAACCGTAGCTCACCGAAAAGAAGAGCTTCCAAGCGGCAGAAATGGAGCGAGAACTTGCAGTTGCAGGAAGAGCTGCGACTGAGGCTTTGTTGAGAAAGTTTAGAAAGGGTTTTAGGGCTTAAAGCCTTCTTTCAGTTCTCTTTAATCCAAAAAAGCCCAAAAGAAGAAACCTCTAAGCCCGTTTAATTGGCGAGAAAATAAAGTTAATTTAAAATCTAATTTTTAAAAAAATAAATTTATGCCTAAAAAAAATTTATAGAAAGTAAAGATATTTACATAATTAAATACCTATAAAAATTTTAATAAAAAACTAGATAGATTTTTATTATAATGTTTAGTATTTAACAATATTTTATAAAATGTAATTTAGTTTTAACTTATTTTTCAATTATATCCCTCGACAAAAATTAAAATTATTATTAAATGTTAGACTACAAACAAAATCGAAAAAGCTTTATTAACTGGCGTCCTCTCCTCTCTCGTATTGAAGAAGCTTGTGTCTTCAGACCTCAGTCCCAAATCATCACCTAATTCATCCGACGAGTACTGCTCCCTTTGTTTCTCGCTTTTTCAATACCTCTGGTCTGACTTTCTTTGTTTGAAAACTAAACATGCTTCGGATCTTGTTGGATTCTTTAAGTGTCCACGAATTCGACGACAGTGAAGATGATCCATCTATCGACGTCGACCGTTGCTCTGGCAGTGGTCTCTCTCGTTGCTGCAATGACCTTTTCTCAAATAGTTGTATTTCTGTCCTACTAGACGCGGTTTAGCTTAGTCTTTCAGGGACTTAAGTGTAAAGTTATAATCTTTATTCTGATTAAATTTCTGCTTCTTCTTTTCTCTTTGATCTGGTACAGTCGATTACAAAACCATCAGTGATTGGATCTTGTTAACATGTTCTTAAGCTAGTCACTCCATGTCCCCTTCTGGATCGATTTTGGTTGAGGATTTTCTCTCTATTTAGTGTCGTTAATGTTTTGTTGGCGAATGAATTGATGTTTAATTTTCAAGGTCGTAAATTCGATGCTTTTGTGGTTTTTGTTTCAGGTGAGATATTGTAGAAGTCTCGGATCTTATCAACCCGAAAATGGTACGTCAATTAGGATATTGTTTAGCATTACATTTTCTATAATCTTGTGATTTTCAGATCACCAATGACCATTGCTAATGGTGAAAGCATCTTGGTTCTCGGGTGGCAAGTGGTTAACGTGGATTTTAAGACTAAGCATGTGTTTTTGTTGTTATCATAGAATGAGATGAATGATTCCTTGATTGGAATTACGGGGAAAAGGAATGAAGAGCAAAAAGTTAAATAAATTTGGTTTGACTGTGAAGTTCGTTAGGTTTTTTTTTTTGAAAAGAGAAATTTGAATTAATCAAGAGTGTAGATGAATACTTGTATCATATAATTAAGAAATAAATATATCAATTGATGTATTAAATATTAAATATTTACCTTAAACCATTTTCATTTCTTATCTATGAAATTATGAGATACAGGTTCAGACACTTTTAAACAATTCTCCTTAAAGTCTAAGAACTGAATTTAATACTCAATTAAAATGCCTACTAACTGTTTCTCCTGAGCGTAAAAAGTCAGTTTTTATCGTACAATTTTCTCATGACAAGAATGTACAAAAACATTGCTACTTGTTCATCTATAGTTATGTTCTTAGTGCTTGTTAATCGACCAATAGTTCTAAGCATATTTACTAATCTTCTAAATGTGAATCTATCTACGCAACTCCGAATGACATGTTGAATCACTAGTATATATCAACCTATGAAGGTTTTGGGATCGATCGTATTCATCAACAGAGTATGAAGCTTTCAAACAATATTTTCCATAATCCAATACTACAACCGAAAGGAAATGTAATATGACTCTTAACATGTTTAATCTTTTCTTTTGCATATCCACTAGTAAATAAAGCAATTTCTTCTTTGCAGCCAATTCCATTCCAGCCATTCTCTATCACCTATCAATTAATCAACAAATTTTAAAATAAAAAATTTAAACTTTATTGAATATAATAAGAAGACAATACAAATAAGATACTAGAACCAAAAGAAAAGTTGTGTTATGTAGCATATGTACATTTAAGGGAAGATGATATAACAGAAGTGAGAAAAGAAAACCACAGAGCACAAGTACTTAAACCTTTTAGTCTCCGAAGGTGTGGTTGTATTATGAAGTACAATGTTTATAACCATTAACATTATCTGCTCATATGATAAAAATACGAAGATGTAACTCATTTCCTTTTCAACATGCTGTGATATGAGATG
>JANVCL010000214.1:700575-723172 GCA_026546855.1 Erythroxylum incrassatum | reverse complement strand
GGTAAGCCGCCGTATGTAGCTAAAATCGAGGGGATCGAGACTGATGATAGGAACAAAAGAAGTCGTACTAACGGCAGGAGAAGAAGAATGTTTGAAGGGAGAAGAAACAAGCAAACGAAAACTACAGAAAAATAAGGAGGAAAGAAGAAGAAGGTGGCCGTGTTTTTCAAAAGAAGAAGAATATTTGAAGCGAAGAAGAATCGAGCAAAAGAACGGCAGAAGAAGAAAGATATCTGAAGAACGGTGGTGTGTTTAAAAGAAGAGCTGCTGTAGAATAACAATCGTAGAAGAGGTATTGTTTTGTTGTATTTTTTTCTATTTTTTAATAAAAAAATAAAAACCTCATTGAGATTTTTAATATTAAATTAAAAATAAAATATATTTAATTAAGTTTTATAATAAAAAATTACAAATAAAAATATGTTTGATTTTATCCTTCTATTTTTATTTTTGTAACTATACTCTTATATCAATAATTTTTAATATAATTTATTGTATTAATAAATTAATTAATTGTATTTTTAAATTAATTAAAATACTTTTTAAATTTTATAAAATTCTATTAATATAAAGAGTTATACAAATTTTAAAAAATTAATTAATTGTATTTTTAAATTAATTAAAATATTCTTAAATTTTATAAAATTTTATTAGTAATAAAATTTAAAAACTAATAAAATTTAAAAATTAATAATTAAATTAATACGTTTTACTTACCTATTTTTCTTTTTACAAGAACGACAATAAAAAATGGAAGAAAAATAGAAACAAATAACCCCTTAGATTTTACGAAAAAGATTACTTTACTGATCAACAATGCGAACCCTCCATGTGTAATACCTCTTGTGGATGTGTTTCCTTTGTTTGGAGCGGTCCAAATAGGCTTAAAGGATGGAGCAGAAACTGGAGTCCGATTAGGAGGGGTTTGGGTACAAAAGTGAGTGAAAGTCTATTACTTCTTTACATTAAATGTCAACTGTTATGTTATTAGATGTTGATCTAAAACCAATGTAAAGTTTGGTTTCAACCAGAAGAAGCCATTAGAACTTGGTTCTTGGGATAATGGCACATGTTGGGTATGAGATGTTAATCCATACTTCACTTTCAACCATCAAAGTTTGCCTATTGACTTGCATGTAAAATTACAAGTTCTAAGCATAGTTTTAAAAATCAGATCGGATCGACCGGTTTGATCGGTAACCGATCGGTTATTCAATCTAGTTCACTCTTAAAAATCGGTTCTTAATTAACCGATCAAACAAGATCGGTTCGACCGATCCGACCACTGGTTCAATAAATTTTTTATTTTTTTATTTTTAATATTTTTGATATTTTTTGTATTTTTTAATATTATTAATTTTATATATAATTATTGCATAATTATGTCGTTACATCGGTTCGACCGGTAGTTGAACTGATCGAATCGGTCAAATCAGTGACCAATAAAACTTCCGATCTGATGTCCGATCCGGGTCTCAAAACACTGGTTCCAAAAATAGACTCTTCTCTTTTCATGTCCACCTCTACCCTACTCTATTTACTTGAGGAAACTAAAAGGGAGTGGCCTAAATTGATAAGCTTCTTGTGGCAATCATGTCATAGAACTAAGTTGTGCCAATTCCCCTTTAAAACCAAATTTATGAGATGTAAATGTAAAAGAAAAAAAAGGATATAACTAAAATTCAAATTGACCCAACAATCATATTCCAACTTTAATTACATGATTGAAAAAAAGGCACTTTAATGTTATATTTTGTACCTTTAAAATATCACATCATGCACGTTATTTTATAATAAGTTAATATATTCAAAATGTCTAACTTTTTTTTAATTTTAATTTAGTGACCATTTTTAAATTTTGTATAAATAAGTGGCATGCCTACTAAATAAATACCATATAGACGTCCAGACAAAAATGTTATTTTATATGATTTATGTAAATTTTGAAAAGTTAGTCAATAAATTAAAAAATTTGAAAATTTTGGTACTAATTAAAATTATATTAAAATATCATACACTTTTAAATCTGTTATCTCTTTTATAAAATATCTTTAAAGTAAAACAATGAACTAATTAGCCTTGAAATTGAGGTTGTGGATTAAACTTTAGATGACCTTTTAAAGGTAAACACCAACACTTTTATACATTGCTTTCTTAGAACAATGATAGGGCCAGAGAGGTGGTAGGGTATGTAATAAAAAAAGTTCAGGAGACAGCAGATAATATGTAATCTACAAATTTCTAACCAAAAAGATATGTGTGGGACATCAAAATAAAACTTTGTAATGTATTAGGCAAGAAATGCACAATCATACATGTTCAATGTCCAAAGCTCCTTTTGGCCATCATTTCAATACGTGACTGGTGGGTCAGTTGCTATTCCCTTCTCAAAACTTGTATCCTGTTACATCTTTTCATTCTCAGACATCATATGTGCAAGATTAAAACCAAAGAGAAAACACACACAAGAGGTTAATAGAGGAACAATTGGGGTCGACCCCATGAAAACTTTCATGCCAAGTTGGGTGGATTTCGTTATTGCCCACTATGAAAAGGTCAACATTCCATTTAGTGGGTGTACAGGAAGTACTGTAATGTAGGGTCTTGCATGGTCATCGAAAGCTAGCTAACTAGCTATGGTAGGGACTTAGATTTTCATAATAATAATAAGAAGAAGTTCTTTCGCTTCTCTTTCTCACTTCATCAGTATGGTTGCTATCAGATCAGACACTTGCTTTTTTTCAATTATCTTTTGGCAAAAAGGTACCTTTTTTTAATCTAATTGTGGACTGAATTTGGTTACAAGTATCTTTTTCCCAAAATGATAAACCCTAATTTTTTTTGGGTTGAATGAAACCCATTACCTAAAGACTAAAGGATAACGTGCCAAAATGGGAAATTGGATGATGGAAAAATCAATTATTAAAAAGCTCAATCTGTTCAAGTCGATTTAATCATAAAAATCTTTTTTTGGTTTTTAACTTTTTTATTCGATTTACTTTAATAACTCATGGTCTTAAAAAGCAATTAATTATTAATTAATTGGTCAATTTTAATTAGTAAATTAATATGTTCTTATAAACTAAAATAAATAAATAAATTTTATTTAATAATTTCTTTTTTTAACTAAACTTTTTATTATTTGATAAATAAGGATAATCTCTTTCAATTATATTTCAAATTATTTATTTTTATTTAATCCTTAACTAATTTTATGTCAATATAATATTAGTTGAATCTTTTAAACCTTAAACCTATTATTTTATTGGTTTAACTTCCTTTCCAGCTTTTAAAATATTAGAAATAATTGGAGGGTTTTGTTTCAAGTAAAAGATGAGTTCATGCTATAAGATAGTGTCATCTATCTTCTTTATATGAGCAACTTCTAGCTTATAGTTAGAAATTAATGAATCGTAATGATTCGAAAATGAGCATAATATCAATAATCTCTTCTATTGAGAATTAGGAATACATATTAGATCATTTCTTACCCTAATGATGCACTTAAAAGAATCATCATCTCTTTATCTCATATCCATACTTGTAAGGTTAATGTTGATATAATCAAACATTATCCTTTTGTGCAACTATTCAAAATTTATTAGTTTACCAAAAGGGTTTCATTGGATTGTGTTTAGATAACCAATGATTAATAGGAGATTATATAGCCTACTCATTTCCATCCTCTAATTGGCAAAATTAGTGCTTTCTAAGTAAATTTCCTTCACAATCATAGGCATGAAGTGTTCCAAGAGTTGAGGAATGGATAAGACCACCTTAATTACTTTGGTAATGCATGCCAAGTAATGGAATTCTTGGGAAAAACAAAACAATTTAAAATCTTCAAGTAGGTAAGACAAAATATATGATCACATGCTCTCCCATATCAATCCTGGTTTGAATTACCGATACAATTATTTAACTAATGAAGATCTTCATATCTCGAGGATGGTAGCTAATGATATGTGTTATCTTAATCATTAAATTAGAGCAAATAATCCTCAATAAGAGTTAAATGCCAGAAGAGCAAATACAACCAAAACAAAGCATAGAAAATAACACTGAAAAGGGTTGTCAAAATGGACCAGTCTATGAACATAGAGATGAGATAAGCACATACATATGCAAAATTGGGACTTGGAAGAATGTGAATTCCAAGTCAAATTTGTGAGGGGAATCAGGTGAAGTGAAGGCTTGCAGAGGAAACCAACAAGACGAGCATGTGAGTGGGGTCTAAGATTCTTTATATTTTGAAAGATAAAACCTTAGATATTGGTCAGGCATGTGTGGAATTAAGTGTAGTAATTGTTTAATAATGTTCTTAAGGATAATTAAAACCATAATCTTGCTTGCATTTGCATGTCTATGCAGGCCCTTGGTGGTTTTACAGCTTTAATCAATCAAGAACAAAAAGCTATTGCTTTTTAGATATGAAAAGGAAGATATCAAGTGGAGCATTACGAGGATATCATATGGGAAAATTATATATTATAACATAAGGATTTCACTGATTTTCTAAATAAATTATCATGAAAAGATATGATCAACAACAACAAAATCAACAATCCGGTAGAAATTTTGTTGACATATAGGGTCTGAAAAGGACCAGTTTTACCTCTAGCTAGTAGAGAGACTGTTTTCAAATATGAAAAAACAAGATCGAAATGAAAAAATATATATTTTAGTTTTTTTTTTGCTTTTTTACATGTTTTATAAATATGAAGTGAATATACCTCTAGATGGTTTAAACACTAAATCATATTTTTTAAAAATATATGCAATTTGTTGGAATAGAAAATTTTAAAATTTCTGCTCTTGCCTTTTGGGGTCAAACTCCTAGAGAATGTGATTTTGCATTGATTGGTCAATTAAGATTACATACGAAACAAATCAATTAGGTAGTGAACCTTTTTGGTTTAAATGATACGAAATCAAGAGAAGATTGTGCTCAGGACATGGAACCATTAATCTAATGTATGTGAATATGTGTTCATTTGTTTTGCTGTCAAATCCCACAAAATATGATTATGCACTAATTGGATTGAGATTATACATACAAAGCAAAAATTAATTAATTAGATCACGACCTTTTTGGTTTAAATGAGAGCAAATCGACAGAAGATCAAGTTGGTAAATGCTCTTATTAACTTGGGACCATCTTGATGCTTAGGTGGCTGAAGAATTGCATGCCAGAACGGAAAAAGTTCTTGCTTATATAAATACATACATATATATATATATATATATATATATATAAACACTTGCCATGTTGTTTGTTTCTAGTCGATGAGCTATGAATTGATTGATAAGATAGTCCAAACCTGCCTTTTCTCCTACATTTCTCTTTGTCTTGGTAGAGATTGTTAAGCTAAGCTCCATAATAATGGAGGACTTGCCCTTTTCTCTTTGAGGTCACCTCCCTTTCAAGAAGTCCCTTGCTTGTTTTTCAAGGTTAGTTCGTTGTTCCTAACATGCATTTGTTCATGAATGATGACAAAGATGATGATGATGTTTGGTGCATGAGATATGTCTCTTTGAGAACAAACTAGGGTTTCATTTCATTACTTTTTTTTTTTTTTCTCTTTCTGGGTATGAAGAACTTGTTTGCAAGTTGATATCACTTTTTCTGACTTGTTTGTTTGGCAGGAAAGAAAAATGACAGAAAGAAAGAAAAGGGGCACTTGTTAGTTCTGTTGATTATAAGGTTTCTTCACATCTCGAATAGGGTCTCTCTCACTTTCTTTCTTCCATATTGTTAGGAACTCCAATTTTCTTACAACTTTCTCAGACTCCTCCGATCAGTGTTGTAATAGAAAATCCTTATCACACCAACCTCTCATTGCATTTCTCATATGAACTATTAAACTAATGAATTACGTTTGATCTTCTGGAGTTTAATCAGTGTTCCTTTCAGTACTTTGTGTGATCTTAAAAGGCACATGTCGTCTGACAGATACTAACCTGTACAGATATCAACAAATAGCAGAGAAGCCTAAATCAAGAAGTGTGATCAGTTGCTTGTTTTATTTATCTATCTATCCTTATTATTTGAGTGTGTACATACTCTACCTTAGGTTATAAAGTAATTAGTATAATTAATTTTTATAAATTAAAAAATATAAAAAATCACTTGACATCACATCATAAGGTTCTTTTTATAAAAAAACAATATTTTAATAACTTATAATTTATAATCTTTTTCATGTTGGCATATTGGGGATCACTTTCTCAAAGCGCTTTAAACCACTCGTAAGAAATAATTATGTCCCTAATTTGTACACTAGTGTCACAAATAAAGGTCACAATCATGTGGTGTAACCTCTCTTTTTGTCCACCTAACAGAAAACAACACTCAAACTAGTCCTAATCACTTGAATTATTAGTGACCACTTAGCCTAAAATACTTGTTTATGCTTTACTAAACCTTTATCCACAACACTACAAATTGCATACCATACGAACAAACCAACAACGACCCTTGTCAATATCAACTGTTACAAAAACATGTAGAAAAAAGTTTGTGGATGGTAGGGATTGTCTTTTAATTATTGACATTAAAGAAGAGGATGGTCTTGGGAAGCTTCCAAGGGAAAAAATAACACCAAAGATCCTCCAAACACTCTACACTTGATAGATATGATGTGAATACGAAGTACTAACCTCTCTGATAGGCACTCGACTGTGGACCATGATCCATCTTATCACTTTCCTCTTACAGCCTCTCACTCGCCCACTCACTCACTCTTTTTCTCTCTTGTTACGTCCGTGCTATTCCGTACATTTGCTATAATTTCATACTGTCCTTGCAATGTTAGCGAACATGTCTTTGATTAATATGACTATAACACTAGGAGTGGTTATGGAGAAAAAAGTTCACATCTTGGTTTGGATGGAAGGAACATGAAATGAACTTGGTATTCTTTTTTCTTTTTGGTTGTGTGATGACCATTTTGTGAGGATAAGAAGTGAGAATTTAACATTGTCTTTCCTAATTGCAACTACCTAGAATGAGAGGAGATAAGGGATAAAATGGAGTCTTTTCGGATGAGCTTCAATAATGGTGCATGGAATCACGTGAATTTTTCCTGGTTTTGTTTCTTGGAGCAGATTGAAGTGAACCCTTTAAGAAAGTCAAAAACTGGTTTAGGATGAATCCCAAAAGCAACAAAGATCTCATTTTTTCCTCATAAAAAATGAAACTTTTACACAAATGAGGACTACATTTGGCTCTAAATGATGGCAAATGTTAACAGTGAATGGTAGGCATTTCCTAGTGTCGTCGATGAGCTAACTCAATCTGATACAATTGAATCTCCACGATCCAAGAATGGTAAATTCACCAACTTGTTTCGATCTACTTCAATTTACAGGTCAAAATGGTTTTCACTGTGTATCGGATACTATCTGCACTTTGCATGGCAACAGAAACAACCTAAAACGACAACTGAAGATGGTTTGATAATACCCAGAAAGCAAAAGCAACAAAAGAAAATGAAACCCCAAGAACCTCAGAAACAGAAAGGAGACCACTAGCCTCATTATAGTCTCTGTACCTAATCTACCTTTAATGCTGCAAAAACGCATAACATACACTGCAAAACACGAAGCCCGAGAATGTTACAGGGCTTGTTAAGTGTTTTTGAGTAATCGCTTTCTAGACATCTTTCTCTCTAGACTCTATTGAGGGTGTGTGATTTCTCTCTCTATTGTCTGTAGAGTATATAGTAGCTGTTATTGTAGTTGTCCCTATTACTATAGTTTCACTACTAGTAGTATCTAACAGGCTGTCTGGTTGGTTGGTTTTCTAGTTTGGGTTGATGTTATAACTTATAAGTTCTACATTTAATTTGGTCTGAAATTAAAAAAAAGAAGAAACAGAAACAAAAAAAACTTATCATTTATGGTCTTTATGCAAACTCTCAACGAGAACCAGAAGGCTCAATTGAATGGCCATAGTTAGGACTGATTTAGCGGTTACTTTTTTTTGTTAATGCTGTTCTGTCTATTTCAAAGTTTCAAGTTTAAGCCTTTTGTGTTTGAATTTATGAAAAAAGTTCGCTTTTTAGTTCATTTTGCAGTCTTCCTAATCACACCTGGTTTTCTGCTCAAATCTCTTGAATCTGCTGCTTTAATCTGGATTACCAACATTGAGAATTTTGTTTTCTTTTCTGCTATGATCTTTTCTCATTTAAAGCTAAGATCTTGCTATCACTTGATTCATGGCAAGTCTCTAATTATTGCAGAGAAGTTGCCAAATTTAGACACTAATGTCACTTAACTAGAGTTTTTACCCTTTTTTGCTACAGAAAGGCAGCTCCTTTGTCATCGTAACTCACGATAGAGAGCAGAGCGAAAACATAGCCAGACTATAGCAGTGTTCAGTTGGTTATTAGACAGCAACTAATAGCTTCTTGTTTTAGAGGACATAGCCGCTCGTGCTTGTCGCTCGTGCGCTTCTTCTTGTAGATCAAGAAAAGTTCTTCTTCCTCAAGAAGAAGTCCAGATCTCGAGACCCTTTTCGCCATTTGTGATTTGACATTTGTTACATTCACTATTGGTTCTTTTTCGTGTTCAACCTTTCCTTGTTCCGCCATTTTCTCTTATAAACGAGCCTCTGGGTTTCGATACATGGAACTTGACGAGGAGTTTTGGTTTTGATGGGCTTGTTTTATAAGTGATCTAAGGTGTGAATGTTGACCTTGGAAGGGTTACATAAGCCCCAATCACAGGAGGGTCGGTGATAGTTGTGGCTCATGTTGGTTGCTTTGCATGGAAACCAAGGTACTCGAAGCTTTGTTCTGTGTTTCTTCCATTAGGTTATTGCTGTCCTCTCCGGATTTTGGGTGCGTTTATTATATTTGTGGTGAGATTCGTCTTTGGGTGGTTGGCTTCGAACAGGTTTCAATATATGTTGTCCATTTGTCATTGGGTGGCTTTGGTGTTCGCAGTTGGTTCCTAGTATTTAGTTTTTGAATAATATACTCGGTCGAGTTCTGGCGGCGAATATTGTTATTTTATTACAGTAGCTAAGAGCCAAACTCGGCCCGTGGATTGTGCCTTTCCGGGGCTTATATAAAGTGATTTCTACTTGTAGTTGCTTTGGTTTAACTAGTGAGGAAGGAGGAGTGTAGGACTGGTTTTTGACGTGGAGTGTTGATTTTATGTACCAAAAGACATGCTGACTGAAAAAGAAGAAGATAACTTATTCTTCGATTCTGTTGATTACTTTTCATTTCAAGGGTCCATTGTTACAGAAGAGGAACTGAACTCTGCCAAGATAGAGTATGAGATATGGTTAAGAGAGCCACAAAGTGTAAAGGAGAGACGTCAAAGCTTTTTACAGGGAATTGGTCTTGACTTTGATGGTAGGAGAAATAAGAGTCCTGAATTTGATAGGATTACTGAGTGCAGTGGAGCTGTTTCAAGTTCTTCAGTTTCAAGTGCAAGCTCGGAAGAGAGAAATGTGGTTTTTTGTGGAAGAGAAGGAAATTCTGAGGCCAATTGTATGGTTGATGAAATGAGTCATTACAAATTTGGTAAAACATACATGGTTGGTCAACATAAGGATTTTGGATCTTCACTTCCAGTGCAAGCATGCGAGCTAAGTGAAACTGAAGACTCCGAAAACTTAAAGGTCGGAAAGAACAAAATGAAGAGTTGGTGGAAGTACTTATCAAGGAAGAGAAAGGAAATAGGAGATATGTGTGTTTTGAAGCCATCAAAGTTGAATCCTGAGGCATACAAAACACAAAGAGTCAAGGTGAAGCAGAACAAGAAGAGTTGCGTGGAGTTTACAGGTATTTTTAAGGGACAAGAGATACAAGCTCACAAGGGCTTGATCTGGACAATGAAGTTTAGCCCAGATGGCCAGTTTTTGGCTACAGGTGGTGAAGATGGTGTTGTGCTCATTTGGCACGTTACTTCGGTGGATGCCTATTTGAATTCATTGGCAGAAGAAGTTGGTTTTTCTATTGAGTTGAAGAAATCCAAATTAACAACAAAAAAAGTAAACCATGCATCAGTTGTCATCCCTGACAAGGTCTTTCAGATTGAAGAATCACCAGTGCAAGAATTTCATGGTCATGCCAGTGATGTCTTAGACCTTGCATGGTCAAATTCAAATGTGAGTACATCTTCTGATAACATCTTAGTTGATTTTACATTTTCATGATGTTCAGGTTCTTACATAAAGCTGGATTTGGAAACTTCTATTGCAGTATCTTCTCTCATCTTCCACTGATAAAACTGTTCGATTATGGAAAGTTGGTTGCGACCATTGCCTGAATGTCTTTCATCATAGCAATTATGGTAAGTGTATAGAAAGTTAGAAATCCATCATTTTTATTTGTCTATGTTATTGTAATCTGGCTTCAATGTAAACAAGTTGTCTGTAACTCTTTCCAATTGGTTAAGAGACAATAAATTCGAAACTGAAATTGTCTCATCTCTTTGAATGGCACTAGTGACCTGCATTCAGTTCAATCCTGTTGATCAAAATTATTTCATCAGCGGTTCAATTGATGGAAAGGTTCGGATCTGGGGTTTAACCGAGAAGCGAGTTGTAAATTGGGTTGATGTTCGAGATGCTATATCTGCCGTATGTTACCAGCCAGATGCAAAGGTATGATTCTGCATTCTTATTTTTCTCCTCACCACATTTCTCCAGTTTGTGAAGATAATATTCTAACAAATGGTATTGTATTCTTTAATGATGCAGGGTTTTGTGGTTGGCTGCTTTACAGGCTCTTGCCGCTTCTATGAAGTATCAGGTATTACTTCTTGTAGCTGAGTAGTCCTACATTTGTATCCGAAGCTTCTGATTATATTTTACCAAAAGTGTATGCCTTATCTTATTTTCTGATGCTATAGGAAACGAGCTCCAGCTTGAAGCAGAGTTAAACTTCCGCAGTGGGAAAAGGACCTCTGGAAACAGAATCACCAGCATTCAGGTTACAACCTCTAGGATCTTGTCAACAGAAAGTTAACGCTACCATATCTTTATGTAGCATTAACGCTTGATTTCATTTGCAGTTTGTAGATGAAAGATCTCAAAAAGTTATGATCACTTCCGAAGATTCGAAAGTTCGGATCTTTGATGGGGTTGACATTGTTGCTAAATATAAAGGTAAATCCTTGTAACAGCGTTTAGAATGGTTTTCATTTTCAGTATCTTCTTTTCTTGATTGCATGACAGTATTCATATGCACATCAGAGATATTATCCTGGCTGCATGCCCTAATTTTTCAGCAACGTAGTGTTTAGCATTTTCCAACTTAGTTCATTACAATACATTCAAGCGCTGTTCTTCTCGGAATATAGAAGTCAACTCTTCAATCATGTTTGCTAATCTATGTTTATGCTTGTTGCCTTTCTTTGCATTGTTTGACGTTTTTTCTTCCCTTTTCTTGTTTGGCTCAAGAAAATACAATTTTCTAGATTGACCACTTCCATTCTCTACAAATGCAGTAATATCTTAAGATTTCACGTCTTTCCATGTCTATCTTTTAACTTTTTTAAGTCAGTCATAAACCTGTTGAGTTCATGCATTGCATCTAACTGCATTGACTAAAAGTTGCTTATCCCTTTTTCTACTAGTCTTAACAGCTGTAATGAATGGTGGCTCGGATGCGACTATCATATAATATATTGCATGAATCTCTCTTTTTCTTGGAAACTTGTCATGTATTCATTCGTGAATGCACTTCGGTGGTGCAGCGAATCCGAACTCATTTCAACATCCTGCAAGTTTTTTGAAACTATCAAAGTCCCAATGCATGCTTCTCCAGTTCATCTCTAATTATTTATTAGCGGTCCATGTAGTGCAGCTATACTAAATTGCTCGATGTTATTTATTGTAGGGCTTCCAAAGTCGGGAAGTCAGATGTCGGCTTCGTTTACTTCAGCCGGGAGACACATAATCTCGGTTGGAGAGGATTGTCGTGTTTATGCCTGGAATTATGATGACTTGTGCATCCCATCATCCAAGCATATAAAATCTGTCCGATCCTGCGAGTATTTCTTTGCTGAATGTGTGTCTGTTGCAGTACCTTGGTTAGGTGTGGGAAGAGAATCGAAGACCATAAGGAGTGGTAGACTCCATAGCTGCATACAGAGAGAGGACTGTGCTTCCTGGAGAAGAGACTCTGATCGGTTTTCTCTTGGCAATTGGTTCTTCATGGATGGACCACGCAGGGGAAGTTCTGCAACATGGCCGGAGGAGAAACTTCTTCCCCTTTGGGAAGTTCCAGATATAGAAAATGACTATCATCATTATCAGCCCCATCGAAGCCTCTACGAGCAGCAAGCTGACAATGATGATGCTCCAGATTACTCTGTTCCATCTGAAGCATGGGGCCTTGTAATTGTGACAGCAGGATTGGATGGAAAGATCAGGACTTTCCACAATTATGGATTGCCCATCAGACTCTAACAGCAGTATCAAATGCACTCATCCTTGCCTTACTAATGAAGGAGATTTTCTTCCAAGTCTTAACTTGACAAGACACGAAATTCCTTCTCTTGTGCTCACACACTCTTTCTGCAGATAGTTTAAATGTGTACACGTTTGTGTCTAGTTATTTCTTCTTGTCCTAGTTTAGCATACTCAAAATCTCAGAGTCAGAGTTGTTAAGTCTTCTGACATGCTCTGTAAGTTTTTTTTTTCAACCAACTTGACATGTCCTTAGGCTTAACAATCACCAACTTGAAGAACACGTGTCTGTCTGCTAAACTGAACCAAGCTTGAGTGAATCTCCATGAAAGGAGATCTCTTGGCTGTATGAAGAAAAATTTTGATATAATAGAAATAGTTAGATACCATGTTAACAGAAATAGTAGGATCTACAAGTTTTTTGTCAAGCATTGCAGAAACGGAGCAATTAACTTAGAACTTTCTAACCAGTTGCTACTGTTATCATCAGATTCTAACTGCTTTCTGTGTATATTTCTTGAAATATCAGATACCTGTAAGCTTGTAAATTTTGCAGTTGTTTCTCACAGTTGCATGCAATGAAACGGTAAAATGAAAAGTTGCTTTAAAAGCAAATTGATGTTTCCAATGGTTACAATTACAGTGGTCCTGTCTGGTTCTGTCCTGTCTTGTATTCTTTAGCAATCAGGAGCAGAACACCTAGAGATTGGCAATTGAAGTTCCACTCCACAATTAAAGAATGGTTATGCCAAGCCCAAGCAGCTTCTACAATGCATCACACTTTTACTCAGTAGACCATAAGCTCTCATGTGATATTAAATTATCTCTTGTGTGCCGTATATAATTATATATGAATACTTTTTGATAAGGATGAAATTGGATATTGGTTTTTAATTAAAATTATATCGTTTTAGTGTAATTAACTAAACTTATATTATTTTAGTTTGTAATTTTAAAATTAAAATAACATTATTATTTTGAAAATTTGGTTGACTAAGTATACATGTAAATAATTTGAGTAATTATTAAATTTAAAATTTATAGTTTAAAATAAAATATGACTTTACTTATAAAATTTAAAAATAAAATTTTAATTACTTAATACTTTGTCATTTATCTTCTATACTTTAAAAATTGCAACACTTTTCTTTACATATTTATAATAATTCACACAATTTTTTATTAAATTATATTAAATTTTGTGTTTTTTTAATTTAAGTTGATATAATATTAAATTTAAAAACGATATTATCTTAAAATAATAAAAGAATTATATGATAATTGTTTAAAAGTGTAAAGATACAGTTAAATTATAAGAAAATTCGCATAATTATTTTTAAAAATAATAAACTCTTAAATATTTTGTGTACAATATTTTAAAAGAATAAATAAATAAAATTTAATATTATTCATTAATTTATAATTAAATATTTTGTGAAAAATTTTAAAGCATAACTATTTATATTTTGTGCCAGGAGGAGCAGATGTTTTTCTTGGCAAGATTGTCGCTTTCTCGTAATCCAAACACAAAGCCGAAACGTATTGTAGTTGTTGCTACCTAGTTTCAAACAAGTGTTCACTTTTCCATCTTTTGTGTTGTTGAGTGCACTGTGTGTCGATAATCACGTACGAAAAGTTCTCCAGTTTCTTCCATGTCGATCTCCACTTCTTTTGTAAATGTTTCCACTTTCAATCCCATCTCTTCTTCTTCGCATGGTTCGTTGTCATTCTTGTGTTCTCTGGGAGTTCACAGTGGCGGGTTTATTGAGAATCGTCGAAAGTCAGACAGAAGGCTGGTTGTTCGTTGCTCCTCTGAAATGGGTTCCTCCTCAGATTCCGTGAACTCAAGGTTTGTGCCCAAAACTTATTTCTTTTTCGAGTCTTGGACTGATTTTAAATATGTGTGCTCGGTGTTTTTTGAAATACCTACGTGGGACTTTTCATACTATCATGAATGTGTGCTTAGAGTTTCACTGCCTATATGCTTGACCTATGTAAACGTTTGTGCTCAAAGTTTGTTTCTTTTGCGAGTTTTGGACTGATTTTAAATATGCGTGCTCGATGTTTGTTGAAATGCCCATGTGGGACTTTTCATATTGTCGTGAAAGTGTTCTTAGAGTTGCTTTCACGGACTATATACTTGAGCTATTGCTTCTTCTAAAATTGCAATATTTAATGTTCTAGCAATAGTCTTGATGGCTTGCAAATGTTGCCTCAAGATTTGATGATATTTGTATCAGATTTTAATATACTTTCCTAAGACTTGAGCAGTCGTATCGGCAATTAGCAAAACAGAAAATCCCAAGATTTTGTTGCCTGCTATGGTTTCGATCCATAGGATAATTTGCAGGAAGTTGGGCACAAGATGAGAAAGGAAGAAAGAAATTTTATCTTCCTGAAGTTTTATTTGATATGTTATATAATGCAACAGCATCTTGAAATTGCTTGGTAATTAGCCATTTTATATGTCAGTGCTTGTTGATTTTTTAACCTCTCCGTTTTCTAGTAGGCAACATCAAAGCACGTCTATGACTTCCTTTGGAGTGTCATTGAATAATACGGGTTTATCAAGACCATCTCATAAATGGCAAAGGGTATTGCTTAAAGTGAGTGGAGAAGCACTTGCCGGAGATCGTTCACAAAATATTGATCCGAAGGTAATAGATGATATGATCATGTTTCTGTCATTTTGCCTTTCTTGATGGCAACTAATATATGGATTTATTTTTCACATTATAGATTACAATGGCCATTGCTAGGGAGGTGGCATCGATAACCCGCCTTGGCATTGAGGTAACATTCTTACTGAATTTTGGCATAAATAGTTCCAGTCGACTTTGTCTAATCTACATTTCCATCTTTTGTGACATTTGTTTGGGTCGAGGATGTGGTTGTGCTACTCAGCCAAGCTTTCTTTGCTCTTCTCCGTTTTATAATTTTTAGATAGTTACTAGTAACTGATTCACAATGTTGCATTCATTGTGTGGAATCTGTGGACTGATTGTTCATGCTATTCTTGTACGAATACTGAAGTAAATGATAGCTGAAAATTCTTGTGGGGAGCTTGTCGAATCTGGTATTGAATGATTATGTGATTGGGGATAAAACATCTATTTCCTGATGGGACTGTATGTAGAATGTGTTCAATGTATAGACAGAATCCAAAAGGTTCTGGATGGGTAAACATTCAATTCAGCTATTTGAATAAATATTTCAAGATTAAACATCGATAGTTATTGATAAAACTTGGAAGTGCTGCAAGGTAGAGCTTGTGAACACGAAGGATTGCTTTTCATTCCTGGCATGTAAATCATCTCTTGGAAAATTTTCACAGGTTGCAATTGTTGTCGGTGGGGGAAATATCTTCCGTGGGTCTTCCTGGGCTGGGAGTAGTGGCCTTGACCGTTCATCTGCTGACTACATTGGGTATGTCTCTTAATTGATTCTATTCAATTTCCTAGTTTTAATATTTACAAGTAATTTGTATAGTTTTCGTTTTCATCTTGTAATTGCGTATTTTTGGTGGTCACATTTTCGGAGTTTCTTGGAAATATTAAAAGGAAGTAGTACTGATGTTTTCTGACTATTCATTGGACTTTCTGGATTGTGGTGAATTTCCCAGCTGGTGCATGAGTGTAACTGTAATTTTGAACTATAAAAGCCCATATTACACCAAAATATGCAAGCCCATAATTCTATGAAGAGGCTATACAAACCGTGGTCGATAATTCCTCGTAATGAAAGCTTAATAATCGTAGTGAGTGCTTAAGAATGCTTTGCTATAGAAGATTATTCGGTTTTTTTGATGTACTATGAAGGTGTTTCAGTATTAGACACCATGCATTCAGTCTATGTAATTACTTGATAAAGAAATGTAGGATGCTTCTAGTAACTGAACATTAATTTTGCAGCATTAAGATTTTCTTTAGTGATTTTAAGTTACCTTAATAAACATGCTTCACTGCTTCTTTTGATTGGGTAGGATGCTTGCAACTGTAATGAATGCTATATTTCTTCAAGCAACAATGGAAAGCATTGGGATCCCCACAAGGGTTCAGACTGCATTTCGGATGTCAGAGGTTGCAGAACCATATATACGTCGAAGAGCAGTCAGGCATTTGGAGAAAGGAAGGGTTGTGATTTTTGCAGCTGGAACTGGGAATCCTTTCTTCACTACAGATACCGCCGCAGCCCTGAGATGTGCCGAAAGTAAGCGTTTTTGGGTGTTAAAACTTCTGCATATTAACACTTTTGGATGTTTATCTCCTGAGCCTAGTTAATTATTTCAAGTGAGTTATAGCTTTAACACTCTTGGATACTATTTTCTTTGTTTGTCTAGTCAATGCAGAAGTTGTCTTGAAAGCTACTAATGTTGATGGGGTCTATGATGATGATCCAAGGCATAATCCAAATGCTCGTCTTCTCGATACTCTTACTTACCACGAGGTGACTTCAAAGGATCTTTCAGTTATGGACATGACTGCCATTACTTTGTGCCAAGAAAATAATATTCCAGGTACGTTTAGCCGGATCGTCACCGCTTATGGATAGGTTTGCTGTTGTATTTCTGCTTAAAGTGGTGTTCCGGGAGTCCTTTAGCATCTGTGAATGTCTAAGCAATCCTCTGAGTGTATTCATTCTGCAATTACTAATAAGTTCCCTTTTGCATTGAAGTCGTCGTCTTCAACCTATCGACTCCCGGTAACATTGCAAAAGCGATAAAGGGAGAAAAAGTTGGAACAATCATAGGAGGAACAAGGGATCCAACGGTTGCAAAGAGTTGACAAACATCTGTTGTTGCAATACAAGAGTTCAGATTTGATTCTGGAAGCATGATGATGAGTTTGTTTCAACTTTGAAAATATTTGGCCTGAAGCTTGAAGATGAATTGTCTTCTAAATAGACCGGTTTGTATAACTTTTTTTCTGTAAATAATTACATTGAATATTGGATTCTATACAAACTAGGATTGAACTGTGTTATGTTCCAAGAATTTTGTAGCCATATCAGTCAAGCAATTGTTTCCTTAAGGAATCACTCAAATTGCTATGTGAGGATAGAAACTACATGTCTAGTACACATAAGACGACTAGTACTGTAAAAGGGCCTGATTTGATCTGGCCCGATTTGACTTAGTTCGAAGTTATTGGGCTCGGCTCAAATTCAATATGAAGTTTGAACTTCTTTATATGCAAAATAATATTGTTTTGTATGTTTAAATAAAACAATAATGTTTTGTATTTAATAAATATTTACTTTTGGCCTGTAAAATTTGATTAATCCTTGATAGATCTCAAATTATTAAGTTTCAGGTTGAATTCAAGTTGATTATATAAGACCTCAAACTTGATCAACTCCATTGTCATTTCTAAAGGCTACAAACTAATTTGTATCTTAGCCTACCTAATTTCCTTAAGAATATGAAATTAGATATGTATTATTCTATTATAATTAAGGTAATATTAATTTATAATAATTTACGTCTTAATAAAAATTATTAGAGAGATCGGCCGGCCCACAATTAAAGCTCGGGGTATTTTGTAAGGATGATAATGAGTGTTGATATTCGAATTTAACTTAAATTTTGATTGGATATGATTAAATTTGTTATTTTTTACATTTTTAAATTTTAATCATTTATATAAAATTTTATGTAAGCTGTTCTTGGTTCCTGCCTTACTTTACCTTGTATCCCGACTCCTGGAATTGGAATAGCAAGGGGGGTTAAATTTGGATCTTGAACTGGCTGCAGGTGTAATCAATGTGACATTTCTCTATGCCAGCATGCCAAATTGTGAGTTCTCCTCTGGATCTATTAAAGATGACAAAACCTGAAAAACCAGGTCACATGAAGCTTGATAGCCTTGATCATCCATCCCACTTCTTGACTGGATCCTAGTTTAGTGCCTGAGGGATGCTACTTTCCATTGCCATCAAAGGTCAAGATAAGTTTTAAATTGCCAGCGATGTACGTGGATGCGAGACCAACTTATCCAACTTAGTGATTTTTTATGCTTGTCGGTCTCACCTCTGACCACTCTTTGGCTTGGGTCATTGGCAGCGGCAAGCAGGCAACGGCCAAGCTGCCGTCACTGGGAGTTCTTTGCCTCTTACTTTGTTTTTGCCTTCCTTCCGCCTTTTCAAGTTTGTAATTGGTTTCTCCTGGGGGGTTTCTTATGTTGAAGGTGGCCAAGCATTACAAGCATGTGATTGCAAGCGATGTAAGTGAAGGCATTTGAAGCATTCATTGACACATCCAAATGTTACCCTTTTATCAATTTCCAATGATGAGATTCTTAAGTTGATTGCTCGGAAAATTCTGTTGATCTGGTCATGGTTGAAAACTTCTATTCTCTTGTTAATCGCGTGCTTAAAAAGCCTGGAGTGGTTATTGTAGTGTGGACCTATAACCTCGTCCAAGTTAGCCAGGAATTCGATCCTCTCTTTAAGTGCTATTCTGACAATGCCCAAAATCCAAATGCAAGGTATGCTTTTGAAGGTTAAAGCGCATCCACCTTTCTTTATCTGGTTGGTAGGTCTTATTGAACTATTTCTATTTAAGTTGAACTATTCACTTTGGATCGATTACTAGCATACAAATCCCATTCTTAACACTGTCTGCTGCACTTCACTCCATATTCCATTAGGAGATCTTCGTTGGTGGTTCTACTGCATTATAACTACAAAGGTAAGCAATAATCATGCAAATGCTGCTTTGTTAATCGTCAGTGTGGTGATATTCATCAGATTCTCCATTAATTTTCAACGAAGATACAACATAAGAAAGACAAATGTGAAGAAGGTGTGTCTGAAGCTCTCGAAGAACAAAGAGAGATAACTCTTAAATGTATGAACAGAAGAGTAAAGCTATGCCTAACTGAAAGACATGTGACACTCACATGAGAAGAATAAGTCAGAAGCTTTATCAATAAAAACGCAATCGTTTTCAACACATTCAAAACGCAGAATATGATGCATAAGTTGAACATGTGAAGGGCATATGACTCATACCTTATTTATGGAGATACAACCGAATGCATTGCCACCAATTCCTATATAAGACAGACCCAAGCATTAGTCACATATAGAGAAAATTCACAGAACACAATACATTGTGATCAATAGTCTGAGAGTGATAGAAATAGAGTGAATGTTTTAAGAGTTGCTAGAGTACTTATTTGATGGTACTGAAGAGTGTTAAAAGACCTCTTGCAAGTGTTTCAGAAAACACTCAATCTTTTGTAAACTTACTCTTTTCTTGATACCAGTAGAACCACAAGTGTGAGATCCTTGAATGTAGATAGCATTTAAGCTATCGAACCAAGTAAAAATTGCTGTGATCTTTACTTTTCTGCTACATTACTTCCTGCAAAATCAAACCATCTTTATTAGTATTTGTTGTAAAAGATAACAGTATAACACAAAGAACCCAACATCAGTGATATCAGAGCTAATCTACAACTTCCTGGGCAATTCTTGGCTACTCAAAGCATCAAGGTTTATCAAGAATTTTTGTAAGAATATTTCCTCTCTTGTTTCTTTAAAATATATTTAAAATGGTAGGAAAAGAAATGGATGTCTTCACTGGTAAGGAAGACTTCACCATCTGGAAACTTCAGATGCAAGCCTTGCTTGAGTCTTATGAATGTTATGGAGCTATCGAAGATCAGTATGATGAAGAAACTGATACTATAAAGAGACTCAAGATGCAAAGACTAGCACACTGCAAGTTAATGCTTTACTTATCACCATTAGTGATAAGGAAAGTGCAGAACTGTAATACCGCACAGAAACTGTCTTAAACTTGATGAATTATATGCTAAAACATATCTTCCTAACAAGATGACTCTTTTGCATAATCTTGCTAACTATAAGATGAACACTTTTGTTTCTTTTGATGATAATCTAGACTATTTCTTTAAGTTGGTGCAAGATTTATAAGCTACAGGTGAAAGGATCTCGAAAGAACATCAAGTCGCAGTCATTCTAAAGGCTTTACCCTTGTAATTTAATGCTTTCAAGAAGGTGATCAAGCACGTTAGTGGAGAATCCCTCACTGTTAAGAGGGTGCTGGATTCACTAATGGAAGAAATAGTGGATATTAATCTATTCAAGAAGGAAGCAGAAGTGATGTTCATAGAAAATAATCATAATAAGAAGTCACAGAAAAGGAATAGCAAGAAAATGAATTGGCAAAAGGGAAGTGGCAAGGATAAGCACACCAAAGAAGGTGATGAAAAGAGGAAAAAGGGTAAAGGTAAGAAGCGTTTTTACTATGATAAGGAGGGACATTTTGCAAGAGACTGCATAAAGAAGAAAAGAGATCAAGCAACACAAAGTGGAGATGCTGGGAATGTGGAGAAATTAGAAGACTCTAGTGGTGATGAGATATTGGCAGTCACTGAAGAGAGTGAAGATCTCAGTAGAGAATGGATCTTTGACTCTAGATGCACAATGCATGTAACTTCTCACAGGGACTGGTTCACAACATTTAAACCAGTCACTACCAAAGTAAAAATGGTAGATTCTGGGCAGCAAAAGATTGAAGGAATAAGGAATGTCTCTATCAACATGTTTGATGGAAAGAAGAGAATCCTAACCAATGTCAGATTTGTGTCTGGAGTAAGGAGGAATCTAATTTCTGAAAGCATGTTTGACAAACAAGGATTTCAGATTAGATTTAATTATGGACTTAGAGAAATCCTAAAGGATGGTAGAGTTATCATTAGAGGAGTTGAAAGAGGTGGGCTATATTATGTAATAGGCACTACCGAAGTGAACCAAGTTACAGAAAATAGAAAACCTGACTCAACTAAACAATGGCACTCAAGGTTGGGCCATGCAGGGAACAAGAGTTTGTTCCATCTCTCAAAGTAAAGACTGATTCCAGAACAAGATCTAAAGAAGTTGGAGTTTTGTGAATCATGTGTGCTAGGAAAGAATCACACATCCAGTTCAAAAAGGGAGCACAGAGGGCTAAAGAGATCATGAAATATACTCACAGTGATCTCTGGGGGCCAGCTCAAGTGTCCACTGCAGGAGGGAACCGATACTTTATGTCTATCATAGATGACAAATCTAGCAAATGTTGGGTCTATCCTATAAAGAGGAAAGATGAAGCATTAGAAATCTTCATCATGTGACATACACTTATGAAAAACCAGACTGGAAAGAAGTTCAGATGCCTAAGGACAGATAATGGACTGGAATACTGCAATAAGGAGTTTGAAGACTATTGCAGTAAGAAAGGCATTCTAAGGCATAAGACAGTGAGAGCTATACCTCAACAGAATGGTGTAACTGAGAGGCTCAATAGAACACTCCTATAAAAGAATATGTGTATGCTACTATCTTCGGGTTGTTCACAAACTCTATGGGGAGAAGCAATCAAGACTGCAGCTTATCTAGTTAATAGGCTCTCTACCATTGTCAACGAATACAAAACTCCACAAGAAGTATGGAATGGAAAGAAACCTAACTTGACTCACCTAAGGACTTTTGGATATACTGCTTATGCACATCAGAAGGAAGGAAAGCTAGCACCTAGAGCAGTAAAGGGAGTATTTCTAGGATATCCAGAAGGAGTCAAAGGTTAAAAGGTTTTACTACTTCAATAGGGAGGTTACAAATCCATTATCAGTAGAGGTGTGATTTTCAAGGAAAATTTGTTGGACCCCGTTACCGGAGCCCAACATCGGACTCGAAAACCTGAAACAAAAGTAGGGAGGGAAGACTTGAAAGTTAAAACTTTTTAATTTCTTAACTCGAACCTCTACATGCAATTGTTAACAACTCGAAACCCACAACATAAAGAAAACTTTTTACAAGCTCAAGTAAATCCCCGAAATTCCTCATGCAAATTTCATTAATAACAAAAATGAATGTTTTACAAAGCTTTAATAGCATTTCAAGCCATATTACATCAGTTAAGTTCCAAATCCCAAAAATATACAAAATGTACTTGAAATGCGGCTAAAGCCTTGAATTCCCAAAAATCTAACCAAAAACACAAAAATAATTCAATTCGGAGTGATGCCGAACTCTTGACCTACGCGAACTCTTGTTCATCACCTGTATGGGGGAGGAGAATGGGGGTGAGCTATAAAGCTCGTGGGTAGCAATTTTATAACCAGTAATACGCAAAACCATTGAAACATTTATTTCCAT